>JASFDG010000015.1:4583-21354 GCA_036937095.1 Phaeolepiota aurea
AAATATATAACACACTAATAATCGGGGCACGCACATGATTATTAGCAAACTGATGTTCTCTCGCCGCAGCTCGCCAGCGGTACTGCGGCATTAAATGGCACTCTAGGCCCTAAAATGCTCTCCCCAAACCAACCATCCAAATCCAACCTGCAGGTACTTGCACCTGCCATTGGGGATTTACGATAGTGGATACAGCTCCCTTTCATGGCAACACCATACACTTGCTCGTCGCCGAAGAGAAGTCATTGAAGTGGGGACATTTGAGTATAACAAGTGTACGGAGCGGCCAAAAACATGTCAACCATGACGCGGGCATACTTTCTTGGTCCCACGTAGTGCTGGAACTTAGGATCTCAGATAATGTACCAACGGCGGGCGCTGTCGCTGATCACACTCTTATGGATGATGGCGATTCCCAGGACAGAGCAAATAATAGACCGCTCTCTCGTTCCACTGATCCAAGATGCCCAACTGAACTTTGCAGGATGGTTGCACAAGGTCAGCCACGGGAATCGTGATCATCACCCCGCCAACAGAAATTCCAAGTCTTGACCGATATCATCAAACGAGAGAACCACGCGACTTCATCATGGAGGATGAAATCAAATAATTAGCTGCTGCTTGAACATTTTTTGCCTTGATACCAGAATACTTATCCCAGCTGTGCATGGTCAAGGTTCAGGAGATTGCGATGCTACCGCACACCACTGCATGCGTATACGGGCGCAAGTTTGGAACGTGCAAGTGAGCACTGGTGCATGAGGCCGTGTCCAGGCGGGTGGATAAAACTTGTTATAACCACGATTATTGGGTGACTTGAAGCTTGAACGGAAATACATAAAGAGAGACTCCAGTGTGCGGTTGTGCAAAGAAGGGGTGACGGGATGTTGGATGTGACAGTGTGACAAGCCAAAAAGAATGAACGGCTGTACATCGGTTTTTTCAGGTTCAACACGTTCCCATCCTTTAAAAGGCACTCGCCATTCTTCGCATTCTTTCTTTCACCCCCCTACCTCACTTCTCTTCTCCTAATCACAAAATCGTCATGTTTTCAAACATTGCCGTCCTCTTCACCCTCGCAGCCTCTGCCTTGGCATATAAAGTCACCTCGCCCTCTGCTTCCGTCGGCTGGACTAATCAAGGAGCACAAAAGTTTGTTGTTCTTTGCTACCAGCGTGCGGCACTCGGGGCCTAACCTTTTTTTCTTACTTCTAGGGTGTCTTGGGACCGTGTTTCCACCGACAGAGAGAACTTTACTATCGTTCTCATCAACCAAGTGCGTACACCCTACCACCAACATTCCCAATCGCGCTCATAAAATCACCCCGGTCATCCAGGCCCAAAGCTACCAACAAGTTCTTGCCGCATTGGTCGATGGTTCCCAAGGGACCATGAACGTCAATCCCCCAAGTGCCGGGTGGCCCGAGCCCGGTGGAGCATACCAGGTTAACCTCGTCCAGGATGCCCAAAACCTCAATGCCATCTTGGCTCAATCAGGTCTCTTTAACATCACCTCGTCTACATCCACGGTTGCCCTTTCAACTACCGCCACCACAAGACCGTGAGTACCTGCCTCCCACGCCTGCCAATGTCAATTCTGAGTCCTTTTCAGAACTGCAACAAATGCCGGCACATCATCCCCGGGTGCAACCTCCTCGGCCGCAAGCGACGAGCCTGGCAGTGGCACCCCCCGTGGTAGCGGTGCCCTGTCTACCGGCACTGTTCAAACCGGCTTGATGCTCGGCCTCACCGCCCTCGGCTTCCTCTTTATGTAGAGCGTTGGACAGAAGGATTGACAATTTCAAAACGTTTCCGTTCGAACAGTATCGTTATATAATGGACACCCTAGTGTAGACCTTCAATCGCATACCCGTTCTTTTCGTGAGGAATACATTCACGCTTATTCGTGTGCAATCCCAGACCGAGCCTGTTACCCATAATCATTGTCATGGGTGGAAGAACAAGGAACCATCCAACGTTCCCTGCCCAACCGCTCCCATTCCTTCCCCTGCCTATTAGAACCCAATCCCCCCCAAGGATGATACTATCATACGTAGTGGTGTAATGAATTCTTCAGCGACACCACTTAACAGACTGGTGACCATCCTTCTTTTACGTAGCACGCGTATGATGCTTTGGAAGCTGGTTAATAACCATAGCCCAGGCATGAATATGCCCAAGAAATTTACCAAGCCACCAACAAGAGGGGGCACCGAATCTAGATCCGAATTTGCTATCCAAGATAGATAGCAATGTTGAAGTTTGGACCAGGGAACGCCCGCACGATGGCGAGTCCCAGCAAAAAGTCGCGCGATTACACCCAGCCTGAATCGACGACACGCACACGCAGAAGGGAAATAACGACAGAGCCACCACCAAAAATGATCGTGCCGGCAAGGAGCATATTGGTAAACAGGGAGAGGAGTTGCGAAGGTTTTAAACCAAAGGGCCATAAGAACGGCAAAAAGCAACGACGAAGGCGGCGATCACGAAATAGGAGGGACCGTGGAGTCCTGATACGACTAGGCCTTCTGCGGGCTCTGGAACCCCTTGGTCTGCCAACTTCCGATGGGGATACGTGTTGATTTTGATGAAACCTAGGCTTGGACGTTGATGGCAGCGCAAGTGCGTCTTCCGACGTTCAATGTTCAGCCGCGCTTGATCGCCTTCTCCTGTGCACCTAACCTCGGCCACTGCAACCAAGGGTTGCCAAACCTCATCACGATCAGCGTAGGAAATACCACGACGCGTGGTAGCATAATCCCGCACATCCCCCAATGATCAGCATGACCCTGGAAGGTTTGTTTGTGAAGACAGATGCGAATGCCACGAAAGCCCCTGTGTGCGTGTATGCGGTGATGAATGGCACTAAGTTGAAGCAGGCCTTGGTAATGCCTGGGTTAACGCGAAAAATTCTAGACACTATTTTCCATCATGCCCTGTTGAGAGATGAACGGTGGAGTGAACGCGACGAAGGTTTGTTTGTCAATGCGATGGAGGTCCCCCCGTACGTTGTAAAAGCGATCGTATGTGCGCGAGAAAAAATCCAAGACGCGCCGTTTGCGTACGACGTGTAAAGGAGGCTGGATTGCGACATTTCCTTGGCATTGAGCATGACCCTGTCCCATTCACTATGTTACACAGACAGTGTAATTAGCGTGCTTAGTTGGATAAAGCCAAAAAAACGCAACAAATATTTTGGTATCAAACCCGAGCATACTAGACGCCAGTGAGGGTAACTAGCTATCGTTTGACCGCTCCCCACCATCCGACGCCTGCGACACCACCAAACATGATCGCAACAGCAGGTTGTACGGAGAACCATTCAACCACCGTGAAAGCGGTAGCCGTGATGACCAACCACCAGGGCTCAAGTCCTAGGCTTACCCCGCTTACAGCCTGTTTTGTGAGGAAACCGGTTTCCCAAAGTCTGTAGACCGCAGTAAATACGAAGCCCACGGCTGTCGCGTTTACCCCTCGCAGGATGCTTATTACCTCCCTGCGTTTCCTCAAGACGCGCCAGATACTCTGCAGTCCAATGGATATCCAGATGCCGGGCAAGAATATCCCGAGATATCCTAACAATGCACCAATGAACATCGCAGACGGCGTTGTTGAACCGGTACTGATGATCGCAAGTGCACCAAGGTACACAGCGAAGTTGAAATTGGGTCCAGGGAATGCCTGAATAACGGCAAGGCCGAGGAGAAAGTCTCGAGGTGAGACCCATCCAGGTTCAACCACATATTCTCGCAGCAGGGGAATTACCACAGGCCCGCCACCGAAAATAATAGTTCCAGCGAGGAACATGTTATTGAATAGAGCGAGATGGAGTGGAGGATCTGACAGTACTCCGCGAAGCACCAAAAGCACGGTTAAGACGACAAGGAATGAAAGGATTACGGATACGCCTATTTTGATGCCGATGGAATGTGCGGAGATGTCGATTTGTGATGGTTGTAGGATATGTCCATCGATCGCATTATCGATAGGGTTGGTGTCAACGGTGGTGTGGCCTTGTCTACGTTGCAGCTGCCTAGGCTCGTCTTGCGTTGGGCTAGACGATACAGGTAAGCTGCTTTCCGCTTGTGTTTGTAGTTCATGGACACTGATCGAGGTCCTCCATCCCCGTTCCCTAACTTTCCTCACAACGATGCGGCCCCAGCAATCCCATGTAACAGTAGTTATCCCACCAATCGCAATCAAGACGGGGAAGTACCAAAGCGCATTGAAGCACAACCCCGCACACCCTCCAAAGGCAACCAAGATCCTCGTCAACTTGTCTGTGATCGCTTTTCTGGCCAATTGAACAGCAGCAAGGGCGATGATGCCTACCGTTGCCGCATTAAGGCCGGATAGGAGCGCGTACACTGGGTCTGGAAGGACCTCGTTGATTCTCTTGACACCGAGCGAGAGTCCATACATGCCCAGCGCCCCAGGGAGTGACCACACAAGAAAGACCAAGGCGGCGGGGATGAGACCTGCATGGATTTGTGCTATGCTGAACAGCATTTTCGTGGACCCAGGCCCTGGAAAAGCCTGACATATCGCAAACAACTCCCGATACTAGATTCCAGACGTCGTTGTTCAGTTGAAGTCCCTGGAGAACACTTGGCTTACGTACTGTTTGCTCATCAATCCAGGGAGTCTTACTTATCACGTCCACAAATCTGCGATGTAAGATCTGAAAATGCACTGGGGGGCCCCCAAACGCGATGAATCCCAGATCATATGTTGCAAGGAATGCGTCCCATAAGCGCCCAGGGAGCTTCGATGTATTGGCTTGATATGGACCCAGGTTCCTATTTTGTCCGCGAAAGAGCTTGAGAAGGAATGCATTGAAAGACATGGTGGTAGAATAGTACAACGGTCTCGTAGTCGGGCTCACTCGTTAATGGCCAACTAGTCAGACTGGTCAATGCTAGAGCGAGAGATTGTACAAAAACGCATGCTGTTGATTTAAATTGATGGTTGATGGCGACTACGCACACCATCTGTCTAAAAATTACTCAATTCGCGGGGACACACAACAGAATGACATTTTATGGCGACGAAGCCCCTGGTAGAAAGAGAACCACAGAATAACAAATCTAGATCTGATTTCTCAATGATGCCCAAAGACATAAGTCTGTAATAAATATGGTCTGGATCAGTCTTAAAGCACATCCCGGGCTGGAGGCACACACCAGAACCAGGTCGTTGTGCGCAGGTCGGTTTACAGCAAACCCTGCTATGTGTAGTTTTTGCGCCACATACCACACAAGACCAGCTACACCACCCATTATAATTGCAGCGGCTGGTGGCACATAATACCATTCCACAATTGAGTAAGTGGTCGCTGCGATGACAAGCCACCACGGTTGCCACCCCAAACTTGCACCCCGATTATCTGCCGGGCTGAGGTAACCAATTTCCCAGAGGCGATAAACGGCGGTGAAGACGAGCCCGACTGCGGTAGCATTGATCCCCCTCAAGATGCTGATTACCTCCCGGCGGTTGCGCAACACCTTCCATACACTTTGGAAACCAACTGCAAGCCAGATGCCTGGGAGAAAGATGCCGATGAAGGCCAACAGTGCCCCTAACACCGTTGGTACGGACTGCAAGTTCCTTGCACCGGCCACCGTTAATGCACCGAGGTAAACTGCGAAATTGAAATTTGGACCCGGCAGAGCCTGTATGATCGCCAATCCGAGAAGGAAATCGCGAGATGATACCCACCCGGGGACTACCACATATTCACGTAGCAGAGGGATGACAACGGGGCCCCCTCCAAAGATGACCGTCCCTGCAAGGAACATACTATTGAACAGGGATAACAGGAGCGGAGGGGTTGTTAAGGATCCCCGCAATACCATAAGAGCTGTGAAGATGACGAAGAAGGTGGCAATCATGACAAGGCCGACCCTCACGGGAATGCCGTGGGTAGAGTTTTCAGTCTCAGAGGGGGTCGAGGGGTGTTGTTCTGTGTCATTGGCAGGAGGATCAAGAATATGGCTACTCGTAGCCAACGTGTTGTGCTTGCGGTGAGGGTCTGAATTGGTAATGATTGTGGTGGCTGGGAGTAAGGACTCTCCTTCGTTCGTTTCGAGACGTATTCGACGTTGCAAGGGCGATCCGCTACTATCCCATGCCAGGGCTGTTACGCCACCCATGATAATCAACACTGGAAAATACCAGAGCGCGTTGTAGCACAACCCCGCGCATCCGCCAAATACCACCAAGACCCTCGTCATCTGATCACTAATCGCCTTCCGTGCGAGTTGGACTGCCGCGAGAGCGATCACACCAACGGTGGCCGCGTTTAGCCCTGAAAGGAGAGAATATGCCACAGCAGGTAGCACTTCATCTATCTGCTGTACTCCAAGAGAGAGGCCGTACATGGCCGCTGCGCCTGGAAGGGACCAGAGTAAAAACGCCAATATGGCAGGAAGTAGTCCAGCATGAATTTGGGCAATGCTGAAAATCATTTTGGTTGAAGCTGGTCCTGGCAAGGCTTGGGTTACAGCGAACAGCTCCTGGTACTAGTGTTGGATGGATGAGCCATCGGTCGCTGTGATAAGTGATAATAATAAAAACACACTGTACGCTCATCAATCCAAGGTGTTTGCCCCAAGCCATCGACGAACCTGCGGTGGAGGATCTGGAAATGAACGGGGGGGCCTCCAAACGCAGTGATGCCCAGGTCAAATGTGCGGGTAAAAACGTCCCACAGACGATGACCCAGGGCGAGAGTATTTGCCTCGTATGGTTTTTGTATTGCGCCACTATGGCCAAGATTGTGACCCGACGGTGGGTCTCCCAGTAGTAGGATAGACATCGGTTGCACGGTTAATTGAATCACCAACGCGGGAGGTTTAGAAACCTCATAAATTGCCTTTAAGCATAAGTACTCTCCTTTGCAGCCATGAGGCCTCGGGAATGAACAATGGGGACATATAACGGACCGGCAATACGGTCTACTTCCAGGTATTGTGAGGATAGAGTTGCTTTAGGGCCTAAACGTGTGATCTGATATTCTAGAATCCTGATAATCGAAGCCCCGCAACACACCTGATTAAACTGATGTCTCCAAAGAGTCAAGCAAAAGCTGTGGGCAACCCAAGCAGCCCTGGTCCTGGGCGTTAACTTGGTTTGCAGTGATGCAATTCTATTTTGGGGGACGCTCGAGAAGTCACGGGTTGGCCCATTGGTGACATGCTTGCAGATTATGAAGTACCATATGCAAGATCATGCGCAACTCATATGAGCATCTCCTTCCCCCGAGCTGGAAACCTCAGGTCACCCTCTGGCTACAGGAGGACACACCGTCTTTTGACTATGGTGGATATGTTGTCGGAGAGGCTTATAGAGAAGCATTTTTGTTTGGAAAAGGAAAAACGACGGCTGTCCTTGCGGGATCACCATTCTTCACCGAGGTCTTCACGCAGCTAGAATGCGAGTGAGTTATATATCCTGGATTTCACAGATATAACCTGACAATATGAAGGGTGGAATGGCATGTGAAGGAGGGAGAGACTTTCGACCCAGTCAAGCACGTAGCCACTGTGAGAGGAAAGGCTAGGCATCTACTTCTCGGGGAGCGAGTAGCGCTAAACATGCTCGCACGATGCAGTGGGATCGCCACAAAGTGTGCCTGATGCTTCGAAATGATTTTACCTTATCTCATGGTAACTCCCAGATCTAAGAAAATAAAGGATCTCGCAAGAGGGTATGGATACAAAGGAATAATTGCAGGAACGAGAAAGACCACTCCAGGTAATTGGATCTCTCGGGAGAACTGAAGTCAGGTCTTCTGGACGACTCAATCTAGGGTTCAGATTGGTCGAGAAATACGGCATGTTGATCGGTGGAATTGACCCACATCGTCACGATCTTTCCAGCATGATCATGTTAAAAGACAATCATATCTGGTCATCCGGTAAGTAAAGCGTGGATATTGTCTTCATGGCAGCTCATTATCCAATCCAGGTTCTATCACTGCGGCTATCCAACAAGCCCGTACCGTTGGAGGATTTAGTTTGCTCCTTGATGTGGAGGTTAGATCGGAAGCAGAGGCAGATGAAGCAATTGATGCTGGCGCCGATATCATCATGCTTGACAATATTGAGGGTGATGAGTTGTTGGGCGTTGCTCGAAACTTAAAAGAGAAATGGAAAGGCCAGCGAAAATTCTTATTCGAAACCAGTGGAAATATTACAGAGGCGAATCTGCAAGCAAGGGCGGTCAATGGTGGGTTTATGATTTGACGTGATGTGTTGCCTCTTAAATATGCATATATTGCAGAAATCGATATCCTAAGCACAAGTGCGGTTCATCAATCAGTCCAACACATTGACTTCAGCTTGAAGATCCAAATGCAGAAATAGAAATTGGGGACTGCACTGTAGATTGTAAACCTCGCACTTGACATCCACCTTTTTATTGGCCTAAAGAAAAGACTGAGATGGCATTACCACCGCGAACACCGTCTTTATCTGCCGGATTCCATCCGTCCACTGAATCAATGGCTTCGAGGTTTTCCACCACACTCTTCCACTTCTCGAAGGGCGATAGAGGTGGAAAGAAAGGGTGATCCGTTCCAAACAGCATCTGCTGACTGCCCAAACTTCGATTTGGACTTGGTATTGGGGTGCCCTTCTCATATCTCTTTCCTCGGGCTATTGTATCGCTCGCAAAGCCAAGCTCCTCTGGACCATATGCTACAGCATCAAGGTACAGTTTCCCGAGGTAATACCGTGCATCGTATCTGAGTCTTGACGCTACGACTGGATCGTGGTCGATGCAAGATGCTAGCCGGGAAGATAGAATTGGCAAAGCACCGCCAGAATGTGCTAGCAATAGCCGAAGAGAAGGGAAGCGATCAAAAACGCCAGATAATATCAGCCGTGTGACTGCCTGTTAGATTCAATGCTCTAGCAATATGCGTTTTCGGTTCACCACAGCCGCTTACAGTTGTTGTTTCGAAGGGAAACCCCAATGCAAGTGGTAAAACATGGCCATTATCCTTCTCACCCCACGCTTTTGGATCCACCCCGTAATGAGGGTGGAGGAAAACAACGAGGCCAGCCTTTTCAATGGCAGCCCAAACAGGATCGAGGGCGTCATCGTCCAGGCCTCTGCCTATTCCACGCGTACCCATTATCAAGCCCCGGAGATGAGGGAGGTGAGATATCTGATTGACGACGTCAATGAGAGCTGGGGTCGTGATCTTAGCGACTAAGGGAAGGAGTCCAAAGCCATAGAGGCGCCTTATCGGGTGATTGGAGAGGCGTGGAGAGCTGGCGCAATACTCTTCAAGGTCGACGTTGAGCTCGGAAGCTAAAGTGTGTGCCTGCGATGCGGGAAGGAAATCCAACCATGGATTTGCCGTGCTGATTAGAGATTCGATTAGGCGGTAGTTAAACTATATGGTGACCAGCTACTTGCCTGACCACAGATATATCAATTCCGTGTCTGTCCATAAACTTCAATTTCTCTGGTGGCAGTCATAAGTTATTTGGTGAGGATAACTAGGTATCTACAACCATACCTTCACGGTCCCAATATTGTGGGCCGACTGATCTGCCACCACTGGGCTCATGATCCAGGATCAACAGCCTGTCCTCCTGACTCCCATCGCGTGTTGTAGTGGACCGAATACATGGTACCGAGATGCGACTTCTCAGCAGAGAGGCATATCGCGGAAGATAGACGTGTGTATGTACGTCAACAAGGAGCTTGGCAGCACCCATACCTACAAGGTGGATAGTAAGCGAGAGAAGCGAACAGACCAACCTGGTGTGAATATCGCGCCTGCCTGCCACGGTATGCCATGAAAGGAATCCCCAATGGTACCAAATAGATACAAGCTAATACGACTATCAGAAAGATCTGATTCCCGATGCAACATAGAGCCAAAAGTGCGTACCAGTGCTGTCAACTCCTATGCAACAACTGCTCATGTCTTCAAGTTCACAGGCAGATTCTTTGTCATTGAGAGACGAGGCGCGTAGCTATATCACTTCAATCCCCTCAGTTCAGAACATAATTCTTCTGCGATGACAGCTCAACGATTTGGTTTTGATATATTCGCGGGCCCAGCAGCGCCTAGCGACAATCACGCGTCGTTTTGAAGAGGAGGACGCGAGATTGAAAACACAACTCGCCAAGGCTGATGCACAAAGGCGGGACCTTTTGAACAGCGCGAAATGGCTTCGTGCTCAAAATGAGGAGTTGGAGCGGTTGCTGGACTCTCATAGGCCTGAGATGGAAAATGCACTTGCGGCGAGGGATGGGGCCATGCGGAAGTTGCGACATGCCCGCAAGGTGATCAGGGATCTTCTTGAGGAAAAGGTACGCAATTCATTCTGTCCTCAGGTGACTTGCGCATCGAGAAAGTCTATTCATAGCCTGAACAACACGACATGGGTGAGATTGATGAGGCCCTTTACGACGAATACCTTGAGGGGGGTGATTCTCCCACTACGGATAGTGACAAAACGGTCCAGTTGAATCAGGCAGGTCCTCCAGACCCTGCTGAACGTCATCAGCACAATCCTCCCTCCGTTAAAGATGGGGAATTGATAGCTTCTGTATCTGATTCACTCAAGTCGCCTCAAATGTCACCCCAGCCTCTAGACCCCGAAGAGGAGCTATGGGAAATCCATTATACAGTGCGTCCAGGGGTTGCAAAGTCGATTGGCCCAGCAATGACAGACGATCACCTCAAAACACACTTGGGATTAACCTCCGACACCGTAGGTCATGTTTGACTGTTCCGTATTTCATGTTAACGTCTTGGGATTCAGCTGGAGTCATTACAAAGGTAGAGCCAATTGTATATGAACTGATGGTCGGGACTGAACCAGGGATAGTCTTGAACTTCAGTCGGACCTTGGTTTGCGCTTGCAGGTCACTCAATTGGGCCAGGTTGGCAATGTTGCATTCCTGTATGATCCAATATTTCTTGAAATGAGGCCAAGGACTATCCTCTTGGATTATGGCACCCCAAGGTTAAATCGGAATATTGCAAAATACATCACACAAGGACAGGAGGGAAATCCAATCTTTCACACGTTTAGCTTTCCTGTAAAAAAGGTGATGCGGACACCACTCCAAATTGCGAAGCGAGGGGGCTGAATGTACAACACGTTGCAACAGAAACGCTGGTTTTATGTCGGTGCACTTGCATGGACTGTGATCGAACCGAAGGTTGTGTGGCCTGCCTTGTCGGAGAAGGTTAGCATGCTGATACAACGAGCTTGGCAGTGACACTGATTTCCACAGTCGCGTAGAAGGTTGGCGCAGAAGCTTTGCGAGCGAACCAATGAAGAGGTTGGCGGGGACGAAATACTGCGCCAGTTGGACAGTGGTGAGCTGGTGGAGTTTTGTGTTGAGCTCACAAATGTGTCAGCGGAGGTGACAGGGGAGCGTTCAAGGAACTTGAAGGCTGAAAGGACCATGCAGAGATCTTGAGAATTCAAGCTCAAGTTTCATGTGGTCCGTGACTCCTCTCCCACATGCTTTTGATGATATCTTTGTTTGTTGTTTATTTGAATTAGGAGGTCTACTCATCTGATGTCAAGATCCACACGAGTTGTTCAATTGGTCCTGGTTACGGAATAGTTTCCAGTTGCTGCTTTAAGTATTAGCCCACAACAAAAATGGATCAACATCGTTTCCAGCGCGTCATCAACTCTTCTCTTTCTTTCACTAGCCTTTTGCTGCTTACCATTCTGCAGGACACCCACCGCTGCTATACCCATGCCTGCAACGTTTCTCCCGTCGGTGGGGCGGATTGTCATTGTCCTGGTTCTAATTCTCATACCCTCCCTCTTTTTTGTTGCCATGGTCTCATCCCAAACACACATTCCTTATAGTCGCCATGAGAGGCGCGCTCCTATGATTAGAGCTCGTCAAGAAGCAGAAAATACCACCATAACGGTGTCACATTCTACCTCTATTCTACCCTCATCGATACCAAGTGGAGCGAACTCGACAATTTCGCTGTCTGTTCAGCCACCTTCCTCTATTTCTTCTTCTTCCCCTTCTGCTTCTTCTTCCATACTTCCGTCCACAAGTGTTACCTCTTCATCAAGGCCTCTAGCGCAGGATGCAGCTTCGAGCAGTTCGACTTTGACCAGCCAATCTTCATCACCTACGTCATCGTAAGCTCTTTCTGAACCGTCAATTCCAGTGAATTGATTTCATCCGGAGGACCTTGCCGTCAAGCACCAGAACCCGTTCATCGACCCCCACAGTCACATCCAGTGCCAGCACTCGAGGCTCTTTCGACCCGGTCCCTCGTACCACGTTGAATGTTGGTGGAAGCGCTTCTACCAGCTCTGTACGCAGTGCCGCGGTGTTGCCGTCACCTTCTACGAATGAAACCCTTGGAGCATCAAAGAAAATTGGGTAGGCTGGTGTGCTCGTTTATATATCTAGTAGCACCGCTAACAACCTTCAAAGTTTTTGGGAAAATAAAAGCGGCGTCGTTGCGACGTTTGTGGTTGTTGGTCTCCTTGTTCTCAGCCTTCCCGCTGCGCTGCTCGTTTTCTTCAAACGACGAGCGGCCCAGCGTCAGGCCCAAGCCCACGAAGAATTATTTCAAAATTATCCAGAATCGGACTCGAATCACCAAAGTTATTCGCCCAATCCAAGCATCAACATTTCGCCGATGAACGCGTTTGAAACTCGTGAAATTCACCATGACTACTTCGGGGCTGGTCCAGCATCAGGTAGTGGACATTCAGGCGGACATTTAGATGAACATGTTCAATCAACCTATGCGGGGTTTGATATCAGCGATTACTATCAACAATCAAATCAATACGAACCTTCGCAACAGCCACCCCTAGCCGCATACCTTCAGCCATATCCGATAACTCCATTGACCCCCTCTTCACTCCCAGTCGCTTACAGGAGCACGGCTCGCAGGGCGTTTGCTGGACAGGCGTCCATCGACTCATTTTACGCAGGTCCGACCACTTGACTTTGATGCACGTTAAAGCTATGGAGTGTCATGGTGTTGAGCCGCTTTCGCTACTACGCATTGTATAAAATGTAGTGGCCATGTATCCCGATTGTATGTTTGATTGTATAGGTCGCAAATAAGCTTTGATGTACAGTATATATCATCACACAACTGGTGCTCCTGCCAATTACGCCCAGGATGCTGTTTCGGCTATTGGTCGCCACCAGCAATATCGCTCGCCATCCCCGCCATTTCCAAACGACCGTTCGGTGCCTGTCAACCCCAGCTCGTCCATCGCAGGCTTTTGTGGAACAGCTTTCATCCCATCCAGGCGTCACATGCCTGTCCTTGAACCGACCAGAAAGCAAGAATGCCATTTCATTAACCCTTCTGAGAGTGAGGGGCGCCTCAATCTCATATGTGCCAGCCTGAGCTTGTTCTCAATAGGAACTCCGGGAGAGTTTGGAAGCTGTCCATTTCGACAAAAGGTACGACGTTCTTGCCAAATCCTTCTGAGTTTATGTAAACAACATGCAGCGTTCGTGTGCTGATTCTTCGCTCAACCACTATCGGCTCGTTCTGTGCCGGTGCGGATCTGATCGAGAGGCGCACCATGACACAAGCCCAGGTCGCCAAATTCTTGTATGACCTTAGGGAAACGCTTGGCAAACTGGAGGACCTACCAATGCCAACCATTGCTGCAATCGACGGGCCAGCGTTGGGCGGTGGTCTTGAGATGAGTCTTGCGTGCGATCTGCGCGTAGCAGGTACAGAGTGCATCGGATTCGAGTTGTTGGGTCCGCTTACGAGCTTCAGGGCATGCTGTTACGAAGATCGGTCTCCCGGAGACGAGCCTTGGAATCATACCCGGCGCCGGGGGCACTCAGAGAGCTACTAGGATATTGGGACCCTCCAAGGCCAAGGACCTAATATTCACAGCACGGATGCTCTCAGCCCCGGAAGCATTGGAATGGGGTACCTTTATGATTGATTTCGGGCTGCAACCCGCTAATGCTGGTGTTTTTATAGGTCTCTTGAATTATGTATCTACACCTGGCTCATCTGCGTTTGATACAGCCCTTGCTCTGGCCGAGAAGATTACCCGGAATGGTAAGGCATTTATCGAAATTTTATTCTATGTGGTGGTCCTAGCAGTCCTCACACATCAATTAGCACCATTAGCGCTACGCGCCGCAAAGGAATCAATTTCTCGGTCACCAGATCTTAGTCTCGAGACAGGTAATTAAAATTACCCTATAAATGATGACGACTGGTAATGATTGCCAACAGGACTCGACTTTGAACGAGCCTCATATGATACTCTCTTAACAACAGCAGATCGCATGGAAGCATTGATGGCCTTCAAAGAGAAGCGGTGTCCAGTGTTCAAAGGAGAATAAATAGTTCAAAAACATGGGGAATGCACCGGTGAATAGCGTGTATGGATCTATTGGCTACGAAGGCTGTGTGAACGGTCTTGAAAATGTTCCTGTTATACTACTTGGGATAGTAGGCATCCCCATCGATAAGCCTTCGATCTTCATATTTTCCAGGTCCTTCATCATCAGGCTCAAACGCCCAAATCGATCTTTGAGGGCAGGCGCAGCGCCACCGATTTCTGATGTTGCTTGGGTATCATTGAAACCCTTCTCGAATTGACCCCAGTCACTTCGCAAAGCTAAGTAGGGCTTTAGGAGACTAGAGTCGATCCTTCCAAGGTAATTCTCGGTAATGTACGAGGTGAGGATTTCAGGCCGCACGAGGAATATATTGCCAAGCTGGCGGACGAACTCGAATCGTTCGTGAAGGGCAGGGATGCCAAAGCTGCTGATGGTATCTTGATATGACTTAATATCCCTGATAAATATTAGAACAGCCGGAGGATGGGTCACAAACCGCGAGACGCACTTGGCCAACATGAGCCCACCAGTTGCGCTGACGGGAAACTTGCGCAGGTGTTCCAAAAGCAGGCTTTCGGGTGAACCATTAATATATAGTCCACATTTGGGTAAAGTCACGTCAAAGGGCGCACCTGTGGAATGCAACACCAATTTCCGTTAAGAAAAACTCCAAATTTTTACCACCCAAGTTTTGTTTTGCGGCATCTCTCACCCTTTCCAGGGTCTCACAACACGCTACACACGGTTCCGTGTTTACTCTGGCAAAAGAGAGGTCATCGTTTCGAGGTTTGAAATCGTTTCGTTTCTGCTTCGTCAATTGGATTGATAACCATGAGATAGTCACTGCACAAAGGTGTGGACATCTATTTCAGCGGGTTATGTCGTGAAAGCATACCATCCGTTATGTGCTGTAATAAGCTGTTTGCGGCACTTTCAAGCCGATTAATGGTCTGATTATTAAATACAACCATTTCTCGCCGGATTGTTACCGAAGAGCTTGCTAACGGAAGGATGGCTGTGTTAACGTATTGTTGCCAGAGATGGCAAATTAAATCCATGGACTGAATGACAGTCAAGGGCTGAAAGCTCGGTTCTGACTTGGTATCAGCCGCGTCCATTCGAACTTGGGCACTAGGAAGAAATCAGGTGAGAGTTCACGTTAATGGCATGGCAAAGGTTACGTTTCAAGGGCGGTTTCCACATAAGAGGTACCTATGGCTTCCGTAAGCACGCGCAGCAGTGCAAATGTGGTCTTTGGACTTTTCGAAAGTCAGTGGAAACGTGACAGCCATTCGAGAATTATCGACATACACATCATTGGAGGGACTTAGCTCCATGCATCGTCCGATCGCCTCAGCATGCCATTTCAGCATCTTTTCGGCAACTTCGACATTCAATAAACCATCTTCCTCCCGAACAGGCTCATCACCGGCGCGGTCGGGGTTGCGATCGGCGTTTATGACACCAAACCTCATGAGAGCCGCTGCCGCCTGGGCAGAGGCCGTAGATGCACCACTTTGGTTTGTCGTTGTCGAGGCAGCGCTAATCTGGTTTACCATACGATCAAACATCGATGATTTGGCTTTGGACGTTTTCTTTGAGAATAGAGTAATCAGACGCGTTAATAATACTGGTAAAAGTTGGACAAACATGATATCGCGTGAAATTGACGAGGAGCTCTAGATATAGAGCCCCAAGGCTGCGGCTTTCCCTTTCAAGATAACGTTGACCCTCCGTATAGGGTACAAAGAGTTCTTCCATCGCGGTCTCTAAAAGAGTGCTGATTACTGCCGATGTAGAATTTGGCATGGGTGCAGCGCCTGTGATTGATCTACGGAATTCTGTCGCTTCATAGGGCGTTCGTGAAAAAACGTGAGGAATTTCGTGTGCCTTCAGATCTTCAACCAAAGCAGATGCCTGCATATGAACTAATTGCAGGATTCGTAAATAGGCTAGGTCCGATATATCCGAGCCCCTATGAAGGAGTTGCTCCATATGTTGTTGGATCTAGTAGGGGATGAAATACGAATAAGAAACAACGCCACGTCAACTTACGGATTGAGCGAAAACGCGTTGCAAGAATACTTGCATCACAACCGAAGGGTTAGGGAAGACAGCCTTGACAATCTGCGTCTCGGTGTCCACCGTGCCGCGTATCTCTACAAAAAGTTCGGTCAAGCCCTTCTCGCTTCTGGGTGGGCTCGCATCAGGATCAGGCAACAGGGCCCATCTATGAGGGAGGATAAGTATTGTAGTAGCAATGTTCCATTAGTGGTCACGTACAGGGAGGAATCTTCCGATGATTGAGCCTCACGAACATTGTTTATGAAGAAGTCGTGCTGGTTGACGTATACTTGGACACAGGAAGCACCCCCGTTGAATTCTAACAGAGTCTGAGCGCAATGCTATTTCCGAA
>JASFDG010000015.1:21449-46513 GCA_036937095.1 Phaeolepiota aurea
CGAATATTGATGAGCCCGAAAATGGTCGAGATTGAGAGTTACAAACATGCATCATTTTAGGATCACCTTTGCGATAGCAACGATCGAAAAGATTTAGCATTTCTTTTTCAAACTTTTCGCAATACTTGTCGATGTTTTCTCGAGTCTAACAAAGGGTGGCTTGTATTGGGAACAGAAGGTGATGATGTCGCTTACAGTTTCTGCAGTGGGTAGGTCAACTTCCTTTGCAACAGTGTTTAGACGCCGCAAGATCACAGCAACTTGGCGTCTACCGGCTCTACCCTCCTTCCGTAGTAAATCCAAACGAGAGGTGTCACCTTTGCTGAATTGATTGTAGAAGTCAATCAAATCACAAGCTGCTTGCGCTCTTTGTCGTTCGATGTGGACAGTCTCCAATTGATCGCCTGATATACTTGTCAGTATGTGGGGAAAACGAAAGTACTTTGTTCACTCACCAATCCGGACAGCGGTACTACTGACTTGGTTCATCCGACTTTCCATGCCATTATATGAGCTTCCGACAGCCTAATTCGCGTATTTATTTGTTGAGATTGAGAGAGAATAAATGAACTCACTTCAAATCCTCGTGTCAACTCGGTCATCTTCTTGGAATATTCCCTTTCTGATACTCGCACACTCTTCTCCATTTGCTCCGTCTTAGACTGAACATCCTTCCGTACAGCAATGATTTTATCAACAGCAGCTTCGAAAGTCCGTATAAATGGCTTTGGATCGAATGCTGATGTTTGATGTTGGTTTACAATCGCGGAGCAAAGAGATCGACTTTACATACGTCCATTATGTGCCTTTGACTGGACTATCAGTTTCTCCGAAATAGTGCCTACGAAGTCAGTGACATCAAATTTGCCCTTTTCGAGTTTTGAGATGGTGTTTGTAGCGGATGGGCAAGAGCCAGACCTTAAAAGCATCGATACCAAGGTGCTCGTTGATATCGTTATCTTGGAGAAACAAATTTAGTGGGTTCGACATATGGGTGGAGTTAGCGTTGTGTAGGAGATATCATTAGACAAGAGTCATAAAGCCATGCTTATAGCAGTGGATTGGAAGTATAATGGGGATTGATGTTTGGCATCGTTAGGATCGGGGGTCGACGGCGTGTAATCTCGCTTACATACCTGCCATCATATAAAAATTGACTGACACTGCGCTAGTAATGGACGACAGTCATCAGTTAAAGCATCTGCTACAAGTGCAGTTAGCCTCAGACTCATCCGCAGTTCTGAACCTACCACACATTCTAAATTCTTTAGGTCCTGCATGCTTCACGCCCTCCGCCCATCTTACCAAATGGACCACGCGACTATACTCGCTCATGCACTCGAAAGACCCTGGTGCTCGATGGGCAGGGCTGTGTCTAGCCCATAGGACTGCTTCTTACTCACAGAGTTTGATGATGGAGTGCGCGCAAAGCTGGATTGGGATGGCAACCCCCATGATCACGGTTTGTCCTCTCTCACGACGAGACTAGCACCTCATTAACAACTTTACGAACAGAAAAACCAAGCGACCCCCACACTAAAGGCGTCTTTGCGGCTATTAGAGCTTATATTTACCTCAGCAACGGATAGGGCAGAATTTCAGAGGCAGATCTCTGCACCAAATGTTACAAAATTTACAACCGCAGTTGCGGGGATGGCGGAAACGCATCCTGATCTGGAGCTAAAGGTACCACGCACCTCATACGAGAGATTCACGCTTACGTTGAGGCCCGACAGATTCAGTGTTTGAATACCTTGACCATCTTGCTTCCTCTCTATGCCACCTCTCACCGATCGTCACATACTTCCCTTTCCAAGCTATCTTTTCAGTTTCTTGACGGAGGGTTCCCCTGTCCAATGAATCCATGTTTGCTTTCCGCAGCATCTCGGCTCTATTCAGTGCTCTGTCTGACTGGAGGTAAAGTGGGCGCATCAAATTTATGGAAGAAGTCCATCGAGGATACCTTGGCTTTCGGGTGGACCGCCCTCCGTTCCCTCCGAACAACGTTTCCTTATACTGGTAATTGGCGTGCCCGACATATTTTCTGCGTCCCTCACTCCAGCCTTTCAAGGCCAGAAACCCAACAGCCTTGCCGTTCCACCCACAAACCAAGATGTGACTATCCCGCTTGGCTTGGGTCGCTTGCGTAGCTGTATTACTATCATGCGCGATTTATTAAGGTGCTCGTCTGTCAATTAATGACTCCTTTTAATTCTGCCCACCAACGATTTTCTTCATAGTACACTGGTCCATCGCCCTGTTGAGGTTCCCATTGGGCAATGTGTCAAATTTATTACTGCACTCTTGAGCTGTACAGCCGATGACGAGGTGATTTGACTTTCCTTGTAACCTATCTACTCTGAACTCTCTTCAGATTGATGGGTTTTTTGACCCGGCCGTGCGCTCGATGGAAGCGTCTGTCGTTCCAGCAATTTGGTCATGCGGTTGTGAGTTGTTGTCTGAACTGGTTAAGCGGTAAGACACACTAGCAATGTTTCAAAGCGATTTACCCATTGTCTGCAGTACACAACCTTTTTTGACGTCAAATCTCACACAGTTAACAACTGTCATTACTTTGCGGCTTGAGCAGGCCCAAATTCCGTTCGTGTATTCCCGCCCCATCGTGTCTCAAACCTAACTTTCCTGTTTAAATGAACAGTTTGCATCGTCTCCGTTTCCTCGTAGCCCTGAATGATCTTCTTGACTGCTGTCTCCAACTAGACTCTTCCTTGATTCCAACGCGATTAGCCAAAGCAGTACTGCCTTTGGTGTCTATTATTCTACCAAGCCATGTCGGTGCGACCGCTATCGAAGGGTCTTCACAAACCACGATTAAAAAGGGGAAGAAACGTGTGCGAAATTATGAAGGAGACGATGTCTTCCGGACTTCGCGCAAGCTCATCTGTCCAACTAATGTTGACGGTGAAGTACTCTTTGGTGCATTGAATGGTGAGCCCAACTGAGTCTCCGCCATTGTTGCTGTACCAAGGACGTCTCAGTACTTCAGCACCTCACCCGAAACTCGAATCTTTCACCTGTTATGCAGTCAATCGTTGGACGTGTTCTATTATCGATCTCCTTGACGCTTCGCCAAATGCCGCCATCACTGCTCTCAGCGGATACACACCTTTATGCCAAAATTGATCAGAAGGTCCATGTAATATGTATGGAATTTGGCGTTGGGACAACAAATGTCATGAGCAAAAGTCTTCCTCTCGTGGCCCGAACCATTTCAGGCAGTGATGCCCTTAGTGTAAGTGTCCTTCCTTCCCAAAAATCCGGTTCATTGACCATCAGATTTCACAGCACACTTTAGACCTCCTCCTACATCCTCGTGTCCCACCAATGATCCGCCCTATCCCTCATCTCGAATCTCTTACACTGTTCGCGACAGAAGAATCACAAGAGGAAAAGGAAACACGTGAAAAATTGCATCTCGCAATGAAAACCGATTATAACACGGAGCAACCATCATTGGGTATTCTGATACATGATACCTCAATGGATATACTAGTACCTACGAAGACAAACGTAGAAGCCATATCTCAAACCACAGGTCAACCCCCTGCCGCTCTGACCTCTATCGTACCTCACCTACCCGCAAGAGAGGAAGCGGCCTCAGCAATGAAGATTGACCACTGTTCGCTACCAAGCCAGAGCGACAGAATGCCTGCAAATACCTCCCAAGATCTACTAAAACAAGTCAACTCATTTGCAGAGTATCATCCACACTCGGCCTCACATTCCATACCTGCCCCTTTAATTCCAGAAGTCGACGATGACGAAGAGATGCCTGTCATTGATCTGGATTCAGACTCTGGTGACGACTTATAGGATTTCGCCCTAGTGCATACTATTATGCTCGGACACGCTTTCGTGGAGCAACGGAATCTTCCAAGACGATGGCCTCATCTTCGGAGCCAGGGTTGCTGTTCATATGCAGTTCCTGGAGTGCTTGAATCTAATACTGATTAGCACCATTTTTGACAAACCCATGTGAAATCAACCTTTTGAAAAATTGCTTCAGTCATGGGATTTGTTGGGTCCAGAGATTTGGCATGCTCAAAATGCGACTTGGCATCGCGTAGTAATAACTCTTCGTGCTCGCCTGCACTACCAGATGATATTTCCCGCTGGGAAAGGTACAAAGATACCATCCCTGCATAAATATGCAACACTGGGCTATCTTGAAAAGGAAACGATGGTATGTATCTGTCTCCCCAAGGGTGAAAGTTACAAGTCGCGACACAGGATATGCAAGGGACTAACAGTTCTAGTTCATCTAGAGCTTCTCTGTGTTTCCCGGCGAGTATCAAGCTGAAGACAAGTTCTCGTAGAACTATTTCTCGCTAGGGATGGTTGGGTGAGAGGATTAGTTGGTTCACGCCTAGAGCTGGTGAGGTCGTCGCACTTCATCTGAGTTCTGTAGCATGATGGAACGGAGATATTCCAGTCTTTCTGTGGAGGTTTCAGTTTTGCCGTCCCCATTGCACACTAGAAGCAAGCCTGTAGTCCACAGTGATGTCCAAGAGACTTCTTTGCATCGCGCGAGGATAGCCCATGCACGACGCGCATGTAAGAAATTGCGTCGCTGAATCGACAGCTGTAGGAGGTCATACAGGCGCCTAATGTGTATACTTCGAGTACTTGAAGGGTGTCGGGAATCTAGAATTTCGAACAGAAAGGTGTGGTCCTCAATGGGCATGTCTGAAGATAAAGGAATAAGCACCTGAGGAATACGAACAGATATAAACAATGACAAAGATAGCTTGCTGAGCAAGGGTGACCTACACTCAATCTCTGTCCCCTCAAACTAAACCAATGGATGATGATATTACATTTGGGGCCTCAGTCTGGGGCGTCAATGAACCTCTGAACATAGTCCCTTCTCATGAAGAAAGGACCTCTGTCATACAATTACCGGAACCTCATTACAACGACAATTTATTCGATGACTTTGACGAATTTGGGCCTCCCACGGAAAGCACTCCAGGGGATATAAAAGATGCCGATTTCGTTGATTTTGGAGAGTTTGGCGAAGTGGATATCGCCATTTCCGCTGGATTTGGCGAGGGAGTAACATTCGGGGAGGGCATCCGGACAGCGGGTCCTTCATCACATCACGATTGGCAACCATTGAAACTCGATCCATTACCCCTATGGGATGCACTGGAGGAAGAGGTGTATGGCTTATTAGATCCTGTATGGGAAAATGAAAATATCACAAGTTATACCACGGAAGATGGTATACGGGATGTGGAAGGTATCAGTCAGATTCTGATGTTTCCTGAAAGGTGCGTACTTTCCCTATCATTCCGTAACCTTCTCAAACCGTCAAGTAGTCGTAATTTGTATAAATTTCTTTTGCAAACACCTCCACCAACCAAGCCACCAAATTGGACGCGTTCTCGCATTCGAAGGCAACATTTAATTGCTCTTGGAATTCCCGTTAACCTTGATGAGGTGTTACCCCGAGCGAATGGGAAACCTATGCCACCTCTCGAAATCACCACACGACCGATGTCTGCTCCCCCAGGACATCGTAAACCGGCTCACGATAAAGGGTTGGGCACAAATCACAATTCGCGTACAGGAACACCACAACCAGGAGGTCAAACTATCCAGTCACAATTTGGATCAAAGCCAGATCTAGATACTGCGAAAATTAATAAACTATTAGAGCTGGATCCTGGTGCGATTTATCATCACAGCTCCTATCGATTTCATTCTAGCTAACTTGACTGCAGACATGCTGACTATGCAACCGCTCTCCACTTTGGAATGCTACTTAAACGATCTAAAACTCCAAACGGCAAACACATCCAATCTGTTGACCTATCTATTACAAACTCGGGATGGGCTACAGCAAGATGCTGAAACGTATAACGGGTTAATTGCAGAATTGGTAGGGGAAGCGCAAAAAATAAAATCAGGGAAGCCACGGACTTCAAATAGACGAGCCGCCTAGTATTTGTGTGTAACTTCAGTGTTAGCGATGACATCAACATCGTCCCACGTGACCGAAAAATATGACTTCGTTGTAGTGGGCCAAGAACATATCATACATGCAGAACATTTAGATACTCTCTTTGGGCTTTCGTATCTGCTCCCACTATGAATATCGCACACTCATTGCCTTCGACTGTCACTGGTATTTCCTTCTCGTTTCTTACCTCAGATGATGTTCGTCGGATATCTGTCAAGCAGATTATAAACCCAGTCCTTTTGGATGATCTGAATCGCCCTAATATTGGTGGTCTGTACGATCCGGCGTTAGGACCCAGCGACCATCAGGATATGTATGTTTTCCCCCCTTTCCACCAAGGGCTGTGATCGAGAGAGCTAACTATATCCTAGTTGTGCAACATGTCAACTCACGTACTTCACCTGCCCAGGGCATTTTGGTCACATCGAGCTCCCCTCACCCGTCTTTCACCCTCTATTTATGGCTAATATGTACAATCTACTGCGTGGAACTTGCATGTTTTGTCACCGATTCAAGATGCCCAGGACAATGGTAAGGTCCCTCCCCATAGCATGGTTCACACAATTAACTCCATTACAGCTTTGGAAATACATGGCAAAATTCCGCCTTCTGGAGCGTGGGCTATTGGAAGCAGCGCAGGGCGTCGATGATATACAAATGCTTGTGAATCTAAAGAAAAAGACTAAAACCGGTACGAAAGAGGGGGATTCAGCCGATGATGAATCAGGCGATGAAGTCTTTGAAAAGGGCGAAGAAATACCGGGCGAAACACCCCATGCTTTTATGACAAGAATCAACCTTTATGTGGCCATCCACCTCAGTCGGGCATCGGGTATCAAACGCGATGATTATAAGGACGTCCACGTATACCAAGCCCGCAAGGATCTCATAAACGAATTTCTAAAGCATACAATTCTCAAAAAATGCATAAACTTAGATTGTGGCTGGTTCGTCACACTACCAAATACCCTGTCAGATGGTTCTGATTTTTTTACAGCCCTGCATACACATACCGCAAAGAGGGTTATACTAAAGTTATCGAATACGACTTATCCACGAAACAGAAGGGCCAATTACGCGTGAAACGCCCGGATGTGCTTCTTCAAGCGAAAGCTGGGGCGTTTTCCGTGTTACTAGCTCAAAATGTTGAGGGTTTAGATGTTGAAATGGACGGCCCTGATGACTTTGAGGAAGACGAGGAGAGCAGTGGGGATGAAGGTGGATACATTCAAGACGATAACCTCGCATCTGTCGAGGTACGGCTTCCAAGAGCGGCAAATGGCAGAGTGAAAACGTCGCGGGGTCGAAATGAGCGCATCGTCGCGCCGGAAGAATGTCGAGCGCACCTTCGGCGCTTGTTTCGTAACGAAGCCATCATATGTTCACTTCTTTTTGGCCGACACGGTCCATTCGCTCCGCTCTCTCGGGACGGCTTATCTTTAGCTTCTGCGGATATGTTCTTCATGGATGTCATTCCCGTTGCTCCAACTCGCTTCCGGCCTCCCGCAAAATTAGGCGAGACACTTTTTGAGCATCCCCAAAATGAACTGCTTGCAAAGGTTCTAAATACAGCATACCGTATGCGTGATGTAAATTTGGAATTGCGCACAGTTTCTCAGAAGAACTCTGGCTCCAGTGAAGCGACACGAAAAACCCTGATGACTGCACTCCTGGACCGGCTCGTTCAATTACAGGTTGATGTAAACAGTTTCATGGATAGCGGGAAAAACCCAGCACCAATGCGACAGGGAATGCTTCCTCCTGCTGGCGTTAAACAGGGACTTGAAAAGAAAGAGGGCTTATTCCGTAAACATATGATGGTTCGTGGTGCCTTTGCTCGTAGCCGTCTATTCCTTATACAATACATTGCAGGGCAAGCGCGTCAACTTTGCAGCGCGCTCTGTCATTTCCCCAGACGTCAACATCGAACCAAATGAGATCGGGGTTCCCCCAGTTTTTGCGAGGAAACTGACATTCCCAGAACCAGTGACTGCCGCAAATTTCCATGAGCTTCGGCAGAGAGTCATAACAGGGCCTCATAGTTATCCCGGCGCTACGCTCGTAGAGTATGAGGATGGTCATCAACAGTCTCTCGTAAGTATCGTGTCTTCATATGACTTGAACGGCGTTTCATTGGCACTACAATGTATAGGAAAAGCTCACAGTGGAGCAAAGGACAGCGATTGCCAATCAACTGCTGACTCCTCAGGAAGGCGATCGTGCTGTTTCATCGAGGAAAGGGCTAAGTACAAGAACAGCCGCCATCAACAAGAAAGTCTATCGCCACCTTCACGACGGCGATATTTTGATCCTCAACCGCCAACCAACCTTACACAAGCCAAGTATGATGGCTCACAAGGCGCGTGTTTTGAAGGGAGAGAAGACGATTCGAATGCATTACGCGAATTGGTGTGTCCTGATACATGATATCTACCAATTAGACACGGTGCTTACTGTCAGCCCAGCAATTCTTATAATGGCGGGTTGAATTGTGCCTCTTATATACCAAAGCACTAACCGTTTTCAAAACAGCCGATTTTGATGGTGATGGTATGCTTAACAACCCATATTTAAGTCTTTTTATTGAATCATTGGCCAGAAATGAACATCCATTTCCCGCGTAAGCAGCCATGTCATGTTGTCTAGGCTTCCTCATTGATTGGCCGTCCTTTTCGCAGAAAACCATGTTGCACGTGCTGAGGCTATGATGATTGCCAACACGGACAACCAATATCTTGTGCCCACGTCTGGAAACCCACTTAGAGGGCTCATTCAGGATCATGTTGTTGCAGGTGTATGGATGACTTGTCAGGATGCTTTCTTCTCCCGCGAGGAATATTACCAACTCCTCTACGGCGCTCTAAGACCAGAGGACGACCAAGACCCCGGCGCTCGATTGGTGACATTACCACCGACTATTTGGAAGCCTAAGGCGTTGTGGACGGGGAAGCAAATTGTGAGTCTTTCTCGCAAAACCGAGACAGAGTCGATAATCTGAATCCACCCCGAGATTTCTACCGTCCTAAAAAACATCACACCGGCATCTTACGAAGGATTGAATTTAGATGCTAAAACAAAGGTTCCAGGTCATCTCTGGGGTGATGATTCGAAGGAAGACAAGGTACTCTTCATGGGTGGCGAACTCCTTTGTGGAGTTCTTGACAAAGCCGCATTCGGTGCTACTGATTATGGACTTGTTCATTCAATCTACGAACTGTATGGCGCGGACATCGCTGGGAAGCTTCTTGGGGTGCTGAGCCGACTTTTTACCAAATTTCTTCAACACCGTGCCTTCACATGTCGGATGGACGATCTGATATTGACCCCAGAGGGTGACGATAAGCGAAAGGGCCTGTTGGAAAGGGGAAAGACGTTAGGAACAGAAGGAGCCATTGAAAACTTTCCTTCACTCAGCGAGACACCTCCAGATGCTGTTCCAGCTGCCCTTGTATCATTGCTTGAAGACGTATTGCGAGACGACAATAAGATGGCTGGACTCGATGTCACCGTCAAGACCAAGCTATCAAAACTCACATCATCTATATCCGATGCATGCCTTCCTCATGGGCTGCTACGGAAATTCCCCTTCAATCATATGCAGACTATGACGCTCTCTGGAGCAAAAGGGTCTGCTGTTAATGCACGTCAAATCTCATGCGCTCTTGGCCAGCAGGAACTCGAAGGCCGCCGCGTACCTGTGATGGTCAGCGGGAAGACGCTCCCATCATACAAACCCTTCGAAACGAAGGCCATTGCGGGCGGGTATGTAGGGAGCCGTTTCTTAACTGGAATCAAGCCCCAGGAGTTCTATTTCCATTGTATGGCGGGCCGGGAAGGCCTTATTGATACCGCTGTCAAAACATCACGCTCTGGTTACCTCCAACGCTGTTTGATAAAGCATCTGGAGGGCATTCGCGTCCATTACGACCACACTGTCCGCGGGAGTGACTCGTCAATCTACCAATTTGCATACGGTGGTGATGGACTTGATGTAACAAAACAGAAGCACCTATATCAGTTCGACTTTCTTGCACAGAACGAGTTATCCACCCTTCGACGCCTTCGCCCAGCGACCATTGCTGAACACGTTGATGACACAACTGCCCCAAGTTATATGCGGAAGGTGTTGAAGCGGTCGACTCAGCGGCCAAACAAAAACACTCGTTCCAAACGCGATAAATACGACCCCGTGCTCTCGCTTTATAGTCCTAGTCGTTACCTGGGAAGCACATCCGAGCAGTTTGCTACCGCGGTGGATGCCTATGTAAAGTCAAACCCGAGCCATCTTCTCAAATTTGAAGGAGAAGAAGCGAGATTTAAGAGCCGGAGAACGCCTACAATACCCAATCAGTTCCGAATCCTAATGAACGTAAAATATATGCGGAGCTTAGTAGATCCAGGTGAGGCAGTTGGCCTTTTAGCGTCACAAGGGTAAGTCCGTCCTCCAATCCTAAGGTTATTCAATCCAATCTTTATTACAGTGTTGGCGAACCATCAACGCAGATGACTTTGAACACATTCCATTTTGCTGGTGTGTCATTTACCTGATCCATATATATATATAGATTGTTTAACATCCTACTAGGCCATGGTGCCGCTAATGTGACTCTGGGTATTCCGCGTCTCCGAGAAATTGTGATGACGGCCTCTCAAAAACCGAAAACCCCATCCATGACTATGAAGGTACGATCTGGGGTGCCAACCGAAGACATCGCGCTTTTCTGCAAGAGAGCAAGCCGTGTTACGCTATCACAAGTCGTTGACGGTGTTGTTGTCAAAGAAGAACCCAAACTAGAAGGCAAGGCGAGGATGACACTGTTCACTGTCGACTTGAATCTCTTTCCGAAGGGAGAGTATCAAGCCGAATATGACGTCGAACCTTCAGAGATCCTCGCATGCTTTGCAACTAAATTCCCACTCATTATGAGAAAAGAAATGCAGAATGAGTTGAAGCGCCTCGATTCTGACTTGAAAAGTCAGATCGCCGAACTTGGGAAGGGCAAGAAGGCGTCGCGGCGCGAAGGTGCTGATGAAGACGAGGAGGACGCTGGTGAACACCCCTCAAAAAGGCGGAAGGCAGATGACGAAGAAAGTGAGGTGGGTGATGGTGATGCCGACGACGAGAAGCACGCAAGGCAGCGGAAGCAACAGGCAACCTACGAAAGCGACGAGGAAGACCCCGAAGCTGAGACTGGTGCATACGGCGACGAGATTGAAGCAGCATATGCGTCAGAGGTAAAAGCTATGGACACGGTGGAAGCTCCACTCAAGAAACCGAAAGGCTCTCTCAAGAATAAAAATAGCGTCACATCAGATCTCTTCCACCGAAACCTACCTCCAGCGGTTTCGTTCCAGTTCTCTGAATCAAAATGCAATTTCCAACTCCAGGTCAATCAATTTTTTGGATTAAAAGTGAATTATGTGCTGATCTCTCTTGCTATAAGTTCCCCCCAGACATGCCAAAGCTTTTATTTGTTGGCATCGTTGAAAGGACTTGTCGTTCAACAGTGATACGCGAGATTCCTGGCATCACGGATTGTTTCCAAGTCAAGGATGACAGTAAGAAGGGAGCTGAACCTGTGATCAAGGTGTGTAGCTTACACCCCCCCGGTTTGAGATCACGTCGCTCATCGCTCTCAGCTGACAACAAACGGATCGAATCTTCAAGGCATTTGGGAATTTGCCACAAGTTCTGACGAAAGCATCTTGGACGATGATGACATATATTCTAACGATATATATGCAATTCTTAAAACATATGGGGTAGAGATGGCTCGTGCGGCAATCCTGCATGAAATGGGAGGCATCTTTGGAGCTTATAGTATTCAAGTCGACAGGAGACATCTTGAACTAATCGCGGACTATATGGTGAGTGTATTATCGACACGGGTCGTGAAGGGGCTAACCCATAGTCCTAGACCTTTGATGGCGGCTACAAGCCGTTCAATCGCAAAGGGATATCCACAAATCCATCCCCCCTTCTAAAGGCTTCCTACGAGACAACAGGAGCCTTCCTATCTGACGCCACACTTTTTGGAGATTTTGACGACCTCAGGACACCATCTGGAAACATTGTTCTGGGGCGCCCGAGCGCGACGGGGACAGGCGTGTTTGATGTGGTCATGCCTATAAATGATGGATAGACTTAGGCGAATCTAGAACTTGAAAAAGTATTTTGGTACACGAATATAATTGCTAATTGGTGTGACTCCAAACGCGTTACCTAACGCGACTGTGACTTTTTTGCCACGAGGACTTAGCATGTTCAAGTCTGCATGAGAATTTTCACCTTCTCAATCTACTATTTCAGTCCCGCCAACAGCATTCAAATGCCCTCTGCGTCGCGTCGCCCAGGTCCTCTAATGGACTTGCCCCTCGATCTCTTTCTTCCACCTAATCCCAACCTTCCAACGCCCAAGTCGGTAAAAGCCACTCCCAAACGCCCCTTATCTCCTGGCACACCCAACCTCTATAGTCCTGCAAAACGTCGCATTCTAAATGCAGAGGGCATATTTTCACCTGAAAAGACTTTTAAATCCCCATTATCTTCTTCCAGACATGCTTTTACAACACCAGCTCAGTTCAGTGCCATTCTGGCAGGTTCAAGCAGCCCAGCTAAAAGACTCGATTTTGGCTCACCCAAAAGCTCTGGGAAATTTAACGACACCCCGCGTTCGAGCCAAGTGACCATGGACTCAACACCAATCCGTCCTTCGCCCCCCGTCCGAAGCCTTGCGCCATCCCCAGAGTTGAAACCAACATTTGGAAATCTGTCTTCTGCACCATCTTCCTCCTACTCTGGTGCAGCCGAACCACAAATGGACGATTACTTCAGTTCATCAGCAACCCAATCTTCATCAGCATACTGTATCAGTCCTGCTGCAATCAGTCATCGAGATGCCCCAGTTACGTCGGACCCACAATCTATACATTATCCCGGCTTTCGTGTGTATCAGGATCTTCGCCGTGTCACACTACCCGCCGTAGTCGACGCCTTATCTGTGCTAGACCTGGATAAAGACCTCTGCAAGGAGAACGTGCCTCCCCGTCGCAAGGCCAAAAAAGCCACTACCACGCCTCTCCTGCGCTCAAAGGTGCAACTATTCTCACCCGAGAAGGACATTAGGATGCGGAAGTCAGCATCAACACCAAAGCCAATATCTGCTAATGGTGGTAGCATCCCAAGTCCCCATACCCATGCTCTCGGTTGGGCTCAGCGCGTGACCAGATCGAGCACCAAGCTCACAGAGGAGGGTAGGAGGGCTATGCGGTCATTACTGGAAAATGAAGTTGATGATGTTGGAGACGACGAGGACAATGCTGCTGCTTCCCGCTAATAAATGTTTTTTCCCATCAATATTCTAATTTCACCAATCCTGCCTAACTATTCACAACTGCGCTTGTATATCATGTAACTAGCTATCTTTTCCAACCCTTCCTACAGCTCGAAATTTGATACTTGATTTGATTTGTATATAAAGACACACCTATGTATTTATTTGGACGTTGAACGTCGAACGCCAGCTTGGGAAGAATTTGTTTTGAGGATGACACGTGAAGAAACACGTCACGGTTCCCGGTTCTTGTCTTCACCATGATCAAGCTCATGCGCCAGAGTCTTTTGCTCGTCCTATTCGTCTTCTTCGGGCGGGCCTCAGCTCAGTTTGATTTCTTTGGAAATATGTTCGGTCACCAGCAGCAACATCAACAACAGCAGCAACGATCTGGTGCATCACAGTGGGCCACCTATTCAGACAGTGGTTTGTAGAGCCACAATTCTGAATCTCCGTACGCTAAAATAGTCCTTTCTTGTAGTATCATGTTCACAATACCTATGTCCAACCACGCTTGATTGCGTCTCAAAGCCGGTGGATTGTCCATGCCCGAATGTGGAAGATATAAAATGCGTGATTCCGGATATGGAGGGTGACGTGGACGACGCTACTGTCATATGTGTACGAGGCCCAAAGGAGTGTGCAGATGTGGAACGACTGATGCGAAGAGGTGTACCCTCGAAGAAAAAATGAACTAGATAAGGATATTCCCTTCGTCACAAATGGCATCAATATTTCTATTGTAAGGTTCTCTGAAACCAGCTCCTTCAATTGTTCTCGTTGATAACAGACTTACATCCTGGTCTTCTTATTCCCTTAAAATATATGCATAGGCCTTGGTGGTTTCTTTCATCAAAGCTCGACCACGAGACTCCCTTCTGATCTAGATTTTGCTATGTTGTGACAATGCTCCAGAGTCCAAAGAAATTGCGACTCGTCTGGAAAGTCACTAACGCAGATTGTAGGATGGTTACGGCCGGGTTTTCTTTAGATGCTTCGATCGCTAATGTAGTCTTCGAAAATTACACTGTTCTCGGTGAGCTCATTCCAATTCCTTATGTCAATGTTTGGTGTCAATATCACGGGGTATTACCCCAAGTTCAGCGTAACTGGGGCCGTGTTGACAGCCTCTACATTCTTCCTACGCACAATGCTTCTTCTCCCCACTACGCTACGCTCTTGGGAAAAAGAAGTGTCATTGACTGACACATATGGATTTTTTTACCCTCAAACAACGAAGCCCGCACTCCGAACGAGGTTAATGACACAAAATCTATTGCCTTCCGCGACGATTGTGACTTGATCTTCTCTCATCTCCGCCGCTTGACATAATTCATGGAAACTAAGGGCTAGACGTGCCTTCTTCATCTATCTTCTGAAGTTCTAACCAGCACTGACATTGCGTCACCCTTCACCACAGGTAAAGGATATCCCAGGGCATTGTGACATAAATCGCGCACGGCTGCGGCTGGCCTCTTCCTTGCCTTCCCTAATCCTAATGCCCACCATTTTGAGAAACCTACTGATCATCTACTCGCTATTTCACGCCACAATAGCGCAGACGACGCCCGATCTGTTGAGCAATGTCACCCGAGCCTTCACAGTTGCTCAGATCGTACCAGACGTTCTCGCCTCCTTTGCCCCCACGACGCTAGCTAACATGACGTTCACGGTTGCTGGGTCAACACAAGATTTGGGTGTAATCCCCGGCTCTCTGTTCACAACAAATCGTAAGTTTTGGGCTCCAGAGGTAATTAACAATCGCCTGACTGACACTTTAGAAACGATGAATGAGCCTACATTCTCCTTGACTCCCAACGGTTCCAATAAAGGCCCAAATGGGACATTTGTGTTAGTTCTTCTTGATCCTGACGCACCTACACCACAAAACGCAAGCGCAGCCCAATTCCTTCATTTTCTTGGAGGCAACTTCTCTGGGACGAACTCAACCACCAGCGGGACGAATGACACTTCCTTGACAAATTCTACTGCTGCCTTAAGGGAGTTCTTCCCACCTTCGCCCCCGGCAGGCTCAGATCCTCATCGGTAAACATATTTAACCGAAGTGCTCAATTATATTGGCCTCACACTTCGTTTCAGATATGTACTTTTAGTTTATGCACAGCCTGCCACCTTCAACACGAACGGTTCGAAACTCGTGAACTCTACAACCTCTCGAAGCAACTTCAACATATCCTCATTTGGCAGTGCTACTGGACTGGGTGCACCGATTGCAGGGAACTTTTTCTTTGTTGGACCTGCCAGCAACGCAACTTCCACAACGTCTTCGGCGGCCGTCCTACCCACGCCCACCAGACCCACGGCCGCACCGTCCGCAATGACAAGCACACTGATTATACCTATGACCACCAGTTCTGGTCCTGGCGCCACTACCTCGTCCACGGCGAGCGCTGCGACAAAAAATACTTACTCTTTACCGTTGCTACTTGGTTGTACTGCGGCTCTCCTGATAGGGTGCTTTTTGTACTAGGGAAGCTCTATTTGTGTGGTTAGTATTTGAACACAAAAACATTGACAGACACTTGAAGGGGTACATATTCCATGGAGTTAGATGTCACGTTATGTTGTACCGCCATGTTTGTATTGAATGAGTTTAACAAATATTACCAATATTCTCTTCATTGGCCTCCATTCAGACTTCAAACATGGCGCTTGCGAGACCTGCAGTATGTTTTCAACTTGCTACGGATCTCACTGAGCTAAAGTTTTATTGAATAGCTTCCTCCTGGGGCCAATCGCATACTCTTTGTCAAAAATCTCAACTACCAAATCACGGGAGAAGACTTGTACGACCTCTTTGGACGGTATGGCAGCATTCGCCAGATTCGCATAGGCAACGAGCAAAAAACGAAAGGCACTGCGTTTGTGGTTTTTGATGATGTGATGGATGTATGTATGCCCCTTGCACCACACAGGTTTCCCCGCTCAAAATGTATTCAGGCGAAGAATGCATTGGACCACTTAAATGGTTTCCATCTTCAAGAACGTTACATTGTGGTCCTATATCATATGCCCGCAAAACAAGACGCTGCTGCTGCTAAAGCGGACTTGGCACGACGGGAAGAAGAGCTGGCCCAATTGAAGAAGAAACACAATTTGGGTGATCTATAGGGAGGCACATGTAAGTCGGCATGTTCCCCTGTTGTGTTAATTGTGTCCCCTGCTCAGATAAATACAGCTATATCCGTTTGATGAGAAATGCCGCTCAAAATTTAAAACCATCAACCACCCAGGAAACGTCTTTTCCATCACCGGCATGCTATATTACTGTGAGAGATCCAGGAGTTCGTCCCTCTCATAACCGTAAACACCATGCATCTCAGGTCAAGATACTGCTAGTTATATAATTTCAGGACTCCGGGTCTGCTCGATGTAAAGTCGGCATCAAAATACATCATCCACCATCGGCATTGCTGGAAGGTTTCGTCTGCATTGATTCGTGGTCAAAAAGAAAGAAAACTACGAGTATCTGATTAGCAAATAAATCAACCCCTTTTGTCGACTTCGATCAAAGCAGGACTTGAGGCTAATAAGGTGATCGAGGATCTATATCCTGCCTCTTCATCGCGCACTCAGGGCAATACCTATCAATATGGGGAGAATATTGTTGGGGAAACTGATGACTGCACCGCACGTTAATTTGTATTCTCCGTCACAGCCTGAAAACTCACTACTGCCAACAAGTTTGCCTGCAACTCGGTGGTCGGCAACTCTGTGGATGCGCAGGACTGAAAATACAACCTTGAAGATCGCATTTGATCTATCACCAACAAAATTCTTGATCTAGGACGGACTGGATCATGATTACCTGCTTACCTCTTCATCTAGCTGGTTTCATGCCAAACTTTAGATTTATGGGCAGTATCCATTAAGGGATTCGACCAACCAAGGTTATCCCATGACCACACCTAAATCAGATCTCACTACCACAACATCAGGCTCTTATAATCAACGTACTTCGTGTATATGTTGCACACTCTGGTGAATCTATTGGTCAGCTCCATGGTTTATTATATGTGTCATCGACGTTGAATGGACTCACCTGCGCCAATAGCACATGTTCAAGAACCACTGATGTGGAGAGCGTTGGATTGTGGGTGAAGAAACCCTCGACTCATTATATACATTGAGTGTTTATTTTGTACGTTTCCGATTTAAGGTTACACGCATGGTGTCACTAACACCTGTCGCATGACAAGCCCCATCATTTGCATATTAAAGCCATGTGTGATGTCAGGCTGGGTTCTACAGCCTTATGAGCCTGCTCGCGGAGTGTGCTGCCGGCAGGAAAGAGGCCACAACCTAATCAGGGATATGCACGGGGACGAAGAGCAGCCCTGGGGCCAGGTCTTGATCGAAGGAACTCGTTTGTCCTTCGTGGGAGAAGAACAAGGACAAGCCGGATTTCCTCCAGGAGTGCGTACCAAGTTGTCATCGTTTGATCGGACAGGAGCTTGCTGAACTTGACCATTGCAGGTACATGTATTAACACGCGGTCTTGCACCAATCCATGCCTTTCAAGCATCATAGATATGCCTTACAACATATATATATCCAAACGTCGAAAGTCCCATGTGCAACATGGGGTTCTCTGCCGCAAGAGGGCGATATCTTTATATCCTCTTCCACGGTACCTTCTTGTGTTATCGATAACGCTGTTCTCATTGGACCGCCGCCCTCGTACCTGGCCTCAATACCTGATAGGACTCGGGATATAAGCAAAGCATTAAAGTGCGGTTAAGATTATGGAAAAATGGTACTGCACGATACCATCGCTTTCTTAAGCTGGGATGGGTGGTGCTAGAAATCCCCCTCCGTCCCCCGACCCCAAGCTGACGCTTGGGTTCATATATGAGAAGATCGAGGCCGGGCCTGCATGATCAACGGCGCGCCACCCATGGACAAAAATGTACAATCATCATTCCGTGGATGGCTATAAATCTTTCGAATACCTCGGATCGCATTCTTAACTTGGAGGAACCTTAGTTTGTGTGGCTCCCGAATTACTTCCACAAGACTCAAATTCCTGTTAAATTGACCTCATAAGCTTATTCTTGACCCATTTCCCAAAAGGTACCAGCTGTTGAACGTCGATGGTATACCAGGGGTGGGCTAGCATGATAGTAAGTTATCCTCACGGTGTCTCGTTTGAACACCTATGACAAACTCCTGTCAATAGATCTATTCCCCGGTCCCAGTAAAACCTAGCTGCCGTTGGAAGGTCATCCATCTGGCACTCTGGCCCTTACTGCTTTCCGTTTCCGAAATGGGTTAGGTCCACCGCGGGGCGGGCTCCCTAAAAGCCAACAGAACATCATCAGCTCCCTTTTGGACTTGAAACCTTTCTGGTATTTGGTCTATTCTTCCCAGGTACCTTCGCCAATCCCCGTATAGCACCTGCCATGAAATGTGGACTCCCATGCCAAACGATTGTCACACAGGCAGTCCTCTACATTTCCGGCAACATGGCTCCTAGAATCAAACACGCCACGCCGACCTGTTGCAAGTGCATCTGCTTCGCTAATGAAATGGCCTACGTCGCCTTACAGTTCGTGCCCACTATGACTGACAATATTCCTTACGCCTGTACACTGCCAATGCACATACGGAGGAGGGACATATGAGAGGCGGGGTGCGCGCTCCCGAAAGGTCAACCCTGAAGTTTTACACTGGTTCATTTATTTCGGATCCCTTCCTTTCTGTGGCTATCTGCTTGTCTATCGCCTAATCAGATCTTGATGGATTCCCAAGCGTCAATCACTCTAACATCTATCACTCAGAATTTGCGGCATATGATCTACGGCATCGTGTCAATTTTATCAGTCCCTCTTGCAGATCTCGTGGTTCCATTCGATGCAAGCCTTAATAATAGGATCTGCTTCTCCCCCATCGTTCGCTCGATTCTTGGTGATCTCATTTAAGTTATAGGTTATTACCCCTCAGGCTTCAGGATCTAGGCAGCCTCACATCTGGTTCACATAGTCTAACACAGCAGCCGTTCGCATGTCTAAAAGTGGTACACTGAGATATGATCCAAGGTATGACAGAGGCGACGTAATGGGTCAAGAAATGGTGCCGATTTCGATAATTACAATAAATGGGGTGGAAGAAGCTTTAATGGCTTCATTTTGAGCAAGGAGAGCAAGCAAGGCCTTATATTAATTCCGCTGCATTCACAGGCATTTCATCCTGTCAAATATGTTGTGAGTGTAATTTAACACTGGCCAATAAACTTACAATTTGTGTGCTGTAAAATTGTTCTGGTGCGATATCAGCAATCCATTAGGTGTTTCTTGAGGAACAAGCTTACCAATATCACGCAGAATACGAACATCCTCCACAGTTACAAACTAGAAACGAGATGAGAAGGATTCTAATGACGAGACTAGTGCATACGTTGATGGCGACCCCCTTTCTACCAAATCGACCAGAACGGCCGATGCGATGAATATAGTTTTCACGATTTCTGGTTATGCAGGTCAGGTTTTATCATCTGACGTTGGGCTGGCCAACTCACGCAGGTAGGTCATAATTAATGACCAGTGAGACCTGCTGGACGTCAATACCCCTCGCCCAAACGTCGGTCGTGATCAGGACACGTCTGTCAAAATCTGTTAAACTGGGGTCAAAAGATAATGTGATGATTTCCCGTACGAAGTTCCCCCCCGAAATTCGGCCATAATAGCATCTCTCTCCTTCTGAACCATCTCTCCATGCATTGATGACACTGTAAAGTTCGAAGCACGCATTTTTTCAGTCAACCAATCGACCTAGTATGATACATTGAGGTAAGTAACAGATAATAAGCTAAAAAAGCACGAACCTTGCGCCGAGTGTTACAAAAAATGACTGCTTGTGTGATCGTAAGGGTGTCGTAGAGATCGCAAAGGGTGTCAAATTTCCAATCCTCCTTCTCAACTGCAACAAAGAATTGTTTAATCCCCTCCAGCGTTAACTCGTCACGCTTCACGAGGATGCGAATAGGGTCCGTCATGAATTTGGTTGTCATTTCCAAAACATCGTAAGGCAGAGTTGCACTAAGGAGCACCACTTGAGTTGCAGGGGGGAGGTATCGATACACGTCATATATTTGGTCCTTGAAACCTTTATTCAAAAGTTCATCAGCTTCGTCCAGGATGAGCATTTTGATATTTCGTGTCCGCAAACTCCGTCTTCTGATCATGTCAAATACACGACCAGGAGTCCCAGAAACAACATGTTGACCATATTCAAGCTTCCTAATGTCTTCCCCGATTGATGTGCCACCTATGCACGCGTGGCATTGGACGTTCATATAATCACCCAGAGCTAAGACGACAGACTGAATTTGAGTTGCAAGCTCCCGTGTAGGTGATAGGACTAGGGCCTGTGTTTCCCTCACAGTCACGTCGATGGACTGAAGGATAGAGATGGAAAAGGTCGCTGTTTTACCAGTACCAGACTGGGCTTGAGCTATTACATCTCGGCCTTGTGTAATGGGCAAGATGGCACGCTGTTGAATAGCCGAAGGCTTTTCAAAGTCTGAATAAACGTTAGCAGTGAATTAAAGAATTGTTAGACGACGGACTATAGGCGTATATTCCTCGCAGCAGGTCTTCTTTCAAGCCGAGATCATCGAACGTCGACACGACAGAGACAGCCTCCGAAGATTCAAAGACAAGTTTCTGCAGTTTCAAAGCGCTCGAATGTCAATAAAATGATAAGAAAATCAAGGAATGCCGTCCACCTCGTCTCCAGCATTAATTCCAGCCATTTGCAAGTGGTGGTTGATAGCAGAGCTGAGTTTGAAATTCCAAATTGTTGCTTCAGATTTGTCAAACGTTGCATTCAGTATGGATTCTATCATCGAAATCCAGCGCCAGACCCATGAAGAGATAGAACGGTTCGAAAGAGCGTTGTATACTCTGCTCTCGAAGCCTCAGGCCAGCCATGACCGCAATCTTCAGAACGAACACAAGGCCGCACAGGTCCTCGACCGCGTATTTTCGAGGATCACAGCCTTGAATAACCTCTATCGCGATGAAGATGCGAGAAAGGCAGAGGTAGAACAACTCTCAGCGCCTTCGCAGCAAAACGACCTTTCAGAGTTCTATTCGCGGTTGGTTAAAATTCAAGAGCACTACAACAAGTACCCTGATTCTGTGCCAGGAGGGGTCGACCTGGAAATAGCTGCTCTCATTGATGACCCACTTGAAGATGAAGATGATTTTGAAGATGAAGATAGTATGTATTTGTCAAGAGTAGCAAGGCGTTGGCTAACAGTCACTATTTCCTCAGCTATATCCCTCCTTTTTTCTGGGGAAGAATCTTATGGGAGGTACCTGGATTTATACGCCAACCATACTGCCTTCAACAATTTGAAAAACATTGGAAAAAGGCCGGGATATCTTCAATATCTTGATCTATTGCTGGCTGCCCAAACGCAACCGGTACATTCGGAACTATCCAAAGAGACACGATTTACCAAAGACTTTGAGATGTGAGTGTTTCACCAGGAATTCCTGGATGTAGCGTGGGCTAAGTCACGCGATAAAATAGATATATAAGAAACTTGCACACATATCTGCTTTCATTTGCCAACAGGACCCAACCACTGGAGGACATTGATTCGCAACAGCGGGCCGCTGAAGCTGAATTTGTCTCAAAATGGGATGCCAATGAAGTGTCGGGGTGGGATGAACTAAATAATTCGCAGCCTCAGTCAAATGGAAACCCTGGTATCTGGTGCACTGCATGTTAGTTATATCATATTGAACGTATCCCTCACTGACCTGCCATGACAGGTCAGAAACACTATTCAAAACAAACCGTTTACGATGCCCATCTCACATCCAAGAAACACGTCAAAGCTATGACGAAGCAGGCGTCTTCTGGTGAACCGTCATCGAACCCGAATGGCGGTCCTCCGCAACCTCAAACATCTTCCACTCAGACCCAACCTCAGTCCGCTGCCAAGACTCGCCTGCGAACGTCTGCCTTTTATACACACATGGCGACGGCTTTGCTTGTTTCACTTGTTCCCACTCTAAATGAGACGAAATCAAACGTTGAACGTCGGTTCTCGCTAACAGCTCGAGAACGCGAACAAGAATTGCTCGAACAATCCAAGCCTCCCCCTGCCGCAGTCACTGCTACTGCAGATGGTGCTGCTGAAGAAGAAGAGGAGGAGGAGCGGATCTACAATCCCCTGAAGCTCCCGCTTGGGTGGGATGGAAAACCAATTCCGTACTGGTTATATAAGCTTCATGGGCTTGGAGTAGAATACAGATGTGAGATATGCTCTGATCATGTCTATATGGGCAGGTATAACCTTTAAACTCGTTGATCATCCATCCCAAAGCTGACACTATCTCTAGGAAGAATTTCGACCGTCATTTCCAGGTTTCGTGGTTTCTATTAGCATAGTTTGGCGGCTGATATTTGACTTCAGGAATCCCGACATGCGTTTGGTATGCGTGCCCTTGGTCTCCCGAACACAAAACATTTCCATGAAATCACCCGAATCGAAGATGCGCTTTCCCGTGAGTGCCTACCGCCAGTTCTTACCCGCCTCTGACAGCCTGTAGTTGCTGAAAAATTAAAGCAAGAGGGACGGCATGAAATCTTTGAGCAAGAGACAATGGAGGAGCTCGAAGATGATGAAGGCAATGTCTACAATCGAAAGACTTATGAGGACCTGAAAAAGCAAGGTTTAATCTAGACCATAGATTTCAGTGGCCCACGTGTTGTTGCTGTATTTACTATTCAGTGATTGATACTTGTTACCATGCCCCACCCACAATGGCGAAGACCCTGACCTTCCCCACCATGTACCCAGTTTTGCCCTTATCAACTTCGTTGTTTTAAGTGACCGGCTCGATATATGCATCGATTCCTTGACTCTACGAACTACATTCAATGATGTACAACTAACTCGAGGTGCGTGTAGGTGGTGGAGGTGGAGGTTTACGCAGTGCTTGTACAGGGGCCATCGGGGTCTGTAATGACAGAGCATGTGTATATAACTCTTCATCAGATGAAGATGGGGATGAAGAGAGAGGGGAATCAGCAGGCGAATAAAATGGGTTCATCATACTATCCAGGTTGAGTTTCTTGATTTCGGAGATCGGGATAACGCCAGCGGGACAGTCTACATTCGATTCTAGAGTCCAATCACGAATAATCAACTTCAAGTGGCACTTACCAGGACCATCCCACCAAGCTGCGCCATCGGAGCTAGGGGGCGGGACTGTTTTGCAACTTAGCATACAGAGCCTCATATATTTGGTATTTTCACTTACGGTCCCCTGTGTCTGTGGGTAGTATTAGTGCTGCCAGCTTCTCGACTAGTTTCTCGCCAGGGCTCGCTGAGATAACATTTTCAAGGAGTAATCGAGACAGTGTGGCCTTTTTGATTGGGTCAATGATGCGAACTTCAGCCCGGAAGATTGCAAAAACTGCAACCCGCTTTTGAGTCATCAAACTGCAAGGAGAGTTAACGAGCTAACCTGGTCGATGATCTGAGCCTCTGAGCTCGGATCTAGAATACACAGATAAATCTAACTGACGGCCCCGATAAAGGATACGATCTGTGTGAGGTCTATCAACAAGGAACTTCGAGGACGCAAGCTAGATTACGACCTGTCCAAGCGGGAATACGCATTTTCTCGCTAGTGTCATACGCATCAGTTCCGACATCATAACGATATGTTGGCCGAAACATGACAGGTCCCTCCTCATACCCAGGGAAAGCGGCTCCGGAGTCAATTGCAGCTTTGAGCTTTATAAATGTATCAGACTGAATTCAAATGAAATAATAGACAGGAAACCTGATCAGCCGAAAGGAGAGTGTCAAAATCATTATTTTCAGCCAAGGATCGCGCCTTCGCATTATCAAAGTCAATGCGGTAATTCGTATCAGCGAGCCAAATAATATTTCTGTTATGCAGGTCGTCAATGGGGTGCAAGAACCTCCCGCTCTAACATGCTGCACTTACTCATGGCTGGATATTGTTTTCCCTTTTTGAAAATGTAAGTTGTTGGCAATGGTTCTATAGTCGGCGTTTCGTTCATCCACATTGCTATGTCCAGCGGCTAGATGCGCCGTTAAGAAACAGAAGCTGGTGTCGTGATATTCCAGGCGAATGCCAACCGCGCCTTTGTTTCCAGACATTCCGCGCAGACCGGTCTAGTGTCAAGCTCAACAGAGATCCGTGGTTTAATTCGGGGACATACTTTACGAGAGGTTCCTTCCACATTGCGTATCACAGCTGTCAATTCTGCCTTGACAAGGATGATCAATGCAGTCCCAACAAGCTAACGGGATATAAAAATTAAACAACATTCAGATTATTTCGGTCGAAAAAGGAATACCTGTTCACTCCTCAATAGGACATAGTTGAACCTCTTATTCGGACGGCGATCGAGCGTGTCCAAAATCTTAGATTCCCAGACTCGTCTTTAAATACACAATAGTCAGAAGCTATCAGAAGGGCGATGATAAGCTTCACGTACCGTTTATCAGGATCCGTTTGAACAATTTGTTGCGCAGTCAGAGGCACGATCTCCTGGAAACCGAGGACAAACATATCGGGCCTGTGGGTTATGCATTATATAACAGAAGGGGGGGGGGGGGGGGGGGGGGTCGGATAAAACTAAAAAAACCCATAATATACCAAAAAAAAAAGGAAAACCCAAAAAGGAAGAGTGGGAAAAAAAATAACCCTGTAATGGAAATACCCACG
>JASFDG010000015.1:46523-126593 GCA_036937095.1 Phaeolepiota aurea
CCCGCCCCCCCCCCCCCCCCCCCCCCCCCCCCCGACCAAACGTACTCAACGCAGTCTATTCCATCATCAAAAGGAAGAGCCCATCAGGATCAGGAGGCAAATGACTTACCCTGTCTTGGAAATAGCCACGGCAGTAGCGATTCAGACGGAGGCTGATGATAGCGATGAGTTTTGACATCAATACAAGTGAGTGCCTTACTCTGCCATTGAGATTCCAGGTTCCGATCAGCATAGTGCATTGTTTCGTCGTAGAATATTCTGATAGCCTACACAGCCAAGGATGTCATATTCCATTCCGAAGACATGCTTTGATTGGCTCACCGTTGATCAAGAGCGGCCCTTACAGAATCATGTACTGGGTCAGATATCGTGACCGGTCTTTGGGTGCTCATGTTCCCCTATCAAAGTCATTGAAGCCCCCTCCGATCGCTTTTACTGCGGTCTTACCAAGAACATGTCAATGGCAATCTGTTTGCCTTTGTCCTGAAAATTGTTGATGTAGGCTCGCGAAACGCTTTTGGTCGCGTCAGAGAGAACACCTAACAAAATATCAGCCACGAAAAACCATGGGACACGAGCAGCTTTCCTACCGGCTAGAGTGCGTTTTCCACTTCGTGTAAAGCTTGTGTTCAAGGCCCCAGTACCAGCATATATCTTGGATAAAGCGTCCCCATTTTCTGCCCAAAGTTCGCGATGGTATGACCATAATGTATTTGATTGAATCCACTCTTTGCGAACTAGAAGGAGGTATTGTTCTAGTGTAATCCCAGAAAGGATGTCTTGGACGAAATTCGTTCGGTCTAGGCTGAAGGAACAGTCAATTAAGCCGCATATGTCCAAGTCAAGACGCACCAATCTAGGCAATTGGTTCGAAAAACACCCTTCTGATCGGTTACGACCTCGTCCGTGCTGCCATCGCACGTTGAAAAACCAAATTTATCGACATGGTCAGCAATGCTTTCCATCCGTCTGAAGTATCGTCAGGTGGAGTTTCACACTGGCTGAGAAAGGAATGCGAACCTCAACTCTCTGATTACGCCTTCGTGGCCCGAGATACGAACGGCATTGTGAAAGTCGAAATGTGTGATGGATAATTCATCACCAAGGGCGTTGTGGGCTATCTGAAGATGTCGAGCGTATGCGTTGGTCAGCAAAGCCTCATTTTCTTTGCTACCCAAAAGGTTTATTGCGTGAACAGATCCATATTCCTCCATAACCTGCAGAAAGTGTCTTTCAAAGGCCGGTTGTGAGGCATGAGGTCGAGTAATTTGAATGCGTTGGCCAAATGTTTGCAGCCCCTGTTGCTCCCAAAACACTGGGAATTGCTGTGAGTCTTGATACAACGCCTCAGGCGAGAATACATACATGGCACACTCCCCCGAACCTGTACATAGCTAACACAATGTTGGTCCGTGCTCAAAATGGTCTCAGTCTAGGGGGTACTGATAAACTTGCTGGATTTGAATTTGAATTGCCTTTGCGTACCTCAACAAAGTTCGCACAATTACCATCATCATCCACACCGCGGGTGTTAAACCGAGTGCCAGCCCTCTTCCAACCAAGTCTCGAGATCAACGTAAGCGTGGCAATAGTCGGGGCCCCGTCCGTGGGAGGCGCAGGCAACGCCATAGTGAAAATACCAACGAAACCTTGAATGGCGAGAATCTGCACCAAGTTGATTAATACAACTTATCACACTGAAACGAGAGAGATATGACCAGAAACCCGCAGTTATCAAATTCTTCTTGTTCTATAAGGTCCAGCCGATCTCGAAAATCGAGTAAACTTCTGATGATGAATTCATTCCACACAAAACGTTCATCGAAAGTACCAATGTCTCTAGCAAATGATGGGTCTCTTGCGAGCCTTAACGGAAGTCTGGAAGAAAGGTCCCAATGAGAATCTAATGCATAGTAGAATGAACGAGAGGATAAAATTTTGGTTAAAGGCATGCAGGGGTGTTCAAAAACTTGAGCATTTGGGGCATAGATATTTGCTTCATCTGGACCCATCGTTTCTTTCATGCCTGATAAATCATCCCATATGCTCGAGCTCAAGCTGTAGAAGCTGACTTCATGTATTCTTGCGACGGATTCAGGTTTGGCTCCAGATGGCCTTGTATTTCCTACATCCGTGGCGCTCGTGACAACAGCCAGGAAGACGTCTATAACGGTCTCTCAATCTTGGGGCACTTGTGCACACTTGTAACGCACCATTTTCAACAGATATAAGACCAAGGCACCCTTTTACTACTCTGTTTGTTGCCTTTACAAGACTGTGGAACTCCATCTCATTGGTCGACAGCAATTCGACGACTGCTTGGCATTGATCTTCGCCAATACGAAAAGCCAGGGCTCGGGCTGGCCGACCATGCCTCTCATCCTGAGAGACCAGATATAATGTACGAGGAGAGTTTTTGAGGTATAAATGCATGGCTCAGCATGATGAGCAAGACACTGGCATCATACGATGTTGTGAAATGTTTGATTCCAAGGTCATTGGCTGCACTCTTAACCCTGGCAGAAGATTTTGCACTCAGCACAAATTTGATCCACCGCTTCAACCTTCAACGACCTCGAAATACGATGCCCATCGACTCAGATATAGAGTTCGACCTCGTATCAGCAAGTGACCTTCCCGATGCAATAAGGATAGAGGAAGCAAGTAAGTTGCTAATGTACCAGCTAAACTTTACCAAATGATTATGCAGGTTATCCATCTGACGAAGCAGGAAGCGTAGAAAGCTTCCGGTAAAGAACCAACATATCAACAAACTTTGCTCTGATCGGGGCCTCAGATTTCGTCAGACTGAAGCCGGCCAACTTTTCCTAGGGGCGTACGTCGATCCTGGCTCGCGCCGCTTGATTGGCTACATATGCTCAACCCTCTCGCCCTCTGAATATCTAACACACGAATCAATGTCAAATCACGTCCCTCAAGGTTCCTCCGTTTGCATTCATTCGGTTTGCGTTTCTCCATCCCACCAGCAGCGAGGTATCGGCCTGCGGCTGCTCAACGAGTACATTTCCAGATTGCAAGCCGCGAACAGATCTGGACTGGGAGACCCTCCATATGCACGTGTCCTTCTCATCACACACAAGGAATTGATATCCTTCTACAAGAAGGCAGGGTTTGAATTGATAGGCCCTAGTGACGTTGTCCATGGGTCGAAACCGTGGTTTCTAATGCGGAGAGACCTTTCCACCAACCTCGGCGTTGAATCCAATCAAACAGCCCCATCACTGGAGCAGGTACATTCGAAAGGTGAACAGTTGCCACCTGGCCTATGGGACGCGCTCCAAAACTCATCCAGTAACCGACCGATCCCCCATCTTCTATCTTTTTTTCCTGGAATTGAAGACGTTGCGGTGGAGGATCAAGGCACCGTGACCAATAAATTTGATCTCCTTTGTCCTAGAAATGGCTGTGGTAGCATTGTCTTGAAGCAAGGTGTCGCAAAACTCGTCACGCATCCAAGCGTCCAGGTAGCACGATTGTTTTCCGCTTATACTCACCTTTAGTTATAACTCTACGGCAGATGGAGCCTGTTGGTTTCCCAACGAGTCCCTGGCTTCCAGCTCTCCCAGAACCCCCAAAGGCAACCCAGTGGTGGTTAATTACACCGTCTCCTATGGCTTTTGAAAATATCGGGTTCTCCCGCCCTGTCGAGAGGCCAACGCCCACGAGTAAGTGGAATTCTACTGGCCCGAAATGGACTTGAACTTTGATAGGCCCCAAGCTCAAACTTCTGTCGTGTGCTGAGTGCGAACTTGGACCTTTGGGCTGGAGTGAAGAGGGAGGTTCAGAATTTTGGTTGGCTTGTTCCAGGGTTGGGTACTGTGGATGAGTGCTTCATTAGCTAGGAAAATGACGCAGAGGAACGACTATTGAGGGGTCTAGCCCCAAATCTCGGATACATGGCTGTATTATTATTCCGTCATGTGTTTAACCTGTCATTCATAAACACCGTCTTCAATTAACGCCTATGGATCCCCACCTGAATTCCAGAATAATCCATCATGTTTTTAAACCATCATCATCTTTGAGCATTGAAGGCGTCGTCCTTCTTAATCCAAGACCCAAGCCTACACCATCGCCGGTTGGCTTACGGATAGACATCGTTGACCGTCTCGGAGGTGTATTTAATTTGAAAGGGACGGTGGGTGACGAAGGCATTTCCAACTCTTGCACCCGCGGCCCAGGAGATCGCGGCGGTGCCATGTAATGTGAGTGTGAGTGCGAAAGTGAAGGTGAAGGTGAAGAGGGATGTATCATAAGAGGAGATCTAGGAACTGGAGATCGTGGTGCAATTATCCCTTCTGACGAATTGCGATTGGATTTTGGCCGCAAACGTGGAATACTGTCAAAGGAAAAAAATGCAAAGATGGACCGAATTAGGGAAACCTTTGTGGAAGACGGTGCATCCATAGCAGCCGTGGGTGAGCCTGGTTCTGCTGGAGAAAGGTCAGCTATGGCCAGGATATGAAAGAGGACGGTTATACCAGCAGAAAGCGGCAATGCATTGTCATTAGCACTAAGGCTTAGAAACAGGAAGAGGGGTGCAAGCCAGACACAGATGCCAAAGAACGAAGCTATCTCTGTAACGCCATGTACTTCAGGTGTCGGTCCCCGATAGGTCCTTAACTGCCTGGCGTCGTTGGATTTCTTGGCAAAGTAGAAGAACCAAATAAAGTGGTCTGCAATAACCAGTGTACAGGACGCCAGAAATGAAGGGGATGTAAGAGAGATTGTTGGCCAAGAATGCGAGAAATTTTGGAGATAGACGATATGGCAGGTTATCGAAAATACTGTTTGGAGAAGGGGGAGAGATTCCGTGAAGTACAGGATGACATGGAGGGCTATAATAATCTAGGCGGGGTTGGTCAAACCTCGAAAGAATGGGATATAGTTTACGTACATAAATGCTCCGCTGGCCAACTGCCTTGGCAAGACGCGAGTGCTCCTCGATCAATTCTGACACATAAAGTAAACCACTCGCTGTAGAGCATACATAAGTAAGTTGACTTGACAGACTGCGGAGATATGGGTTCACACACCTAAAGAAAGCGTAACAAAAGCGAACGCAGCAAGCACAGCGAAATAACTGCTCTGGTATATCAGTTGGTGCATCAGGGTGGAGATCTTCGAGGCAGACCTGATATAATACAGCAATCCCATTGATAGCAGTTTCAGTGGTTGCGGACCCGCCTCAACAAATTGTCAAACCCTCGACATGCCCAAATTCGAAAAACAACGAGCTCACACGTGGAACCGTATCACGTGTCTAATTGACCATAGCCCTCATCCATCTTCACTAAGTCGTCATCAAATTGTTATGAGCAACCTTGAGAGTGAGGATCTATTTCTACAGCAAATAAACGAGTTAATCCTGTTCCAGAAACCTTATTCCAGCTGAAGGTGTGCGCCTTGGTAAACGCACCAAATTATGACCTCACCCCGATCCTCAGTTCACAGCAAAAACCCTCGCGAGACAAGCAAAGAAAGCACAGAAGGACGAAAATACTGAGAAATCGCGGTTAAAGAAGGTTAATAATTTGTATCTTGGCTTGGTTTACTGAAGTTCGATCATAGTATACAGGCGCTTCAACAAGGAAATAATGACGGTGCACGGATATACGCCTCAAACGCAATACGAAAGAAGAGCGAAGCGTTAAACCTATTACGCCTCTCAAGTCGCATTGACGCTGTCGCGAGCCGGGTGGAGACTGCTGTTACCATGCGTCAAGTAACAGGTAATATGACATCAGTTGTAAGGGGGATGGACAAAGCGATGGATTCCATGAACCTTGAACGAGTCAGTCAATATCACCTTCATGCTTTTTAATATGAATATCCACAGATTTCCATGGTGATGGACAAATTTGAATCGCAATTCACCGACCTAGATGTGCAGACAGGGTATATGGAGGATGCAATGTCGTCGACGACTGCTATATCTACCCCGCAAGATCAAATCGACCAGCTCCTCCGACAAACTGCCGAAGAGGCAAATATAGAGCTACAACACGATCTGGCGGCGAAGGATCTTAGCACTGTGCCGGATTTGACGCCACAAGAAAAAGTCAGGGAAGAAGATGATAAACTCGCTGAGAGGCTAAGAGCCCTTCGACCTGCATCATAGGTTGGGGGTTCTCCACAGATATTACATATGGTTTTGTAATTAGCCATGCCATTTTCCCTTTTGGACAGAATATGGAGTTGAGGTGCTTCCGTCGACTACTGCATTACATCGAGGTACATCAAGGTTCATGATTAGCATTAGGGCAAAGAGGTCAGGGTGTCTGATACAGAAGGCGTTTTTGGTATCGTGGAGAGCAAGCAAAGCGAACGAATGTGAAGGGTCATGATAAGAAAACCAAGAATGAAGTGGACATACAGGACCCATAGAACCAAAAATTGAGTTTAGGATGAGGGTGATCTAAGGAACATGATATGAAATAGAAAACCTTCCGTTGAAGACCAGTAAGAAAGTTGACCTGTTGTCGGAGTAGGGATTGAATCAAAAAAAATTAGGGCTCAACGGAGGAAATGTCGTTATACATTATGCATTATGCATTATGGAGAATGATCCGAATGAAATTATCCAAAAGATGTCGCTTGCCTTCATCGCCCAGACCAGGTGCGGTGGATAAAAGTCGTTCAACCCGTGTGATAATTCCCGTTGGACCGTCGAACGGTATCTCGTGAGCGTCGAATTGGTGTACATCTGTGGATGAAATGGGTAATCAGCGATCTATCAGTCTAGCAAATGGCAGCTATTATCCAAGCATGGGTCCCATCCGCTGAAAGTCCAGCAAGATACAAATGAGGGTACTCACATTTCTTGAAAGTAGCATAGCCATTCTCATCCAGTGCATTCCGGAAAACTTGCGCCACCTCCCTTCCTATTTTCGACCGTTCGGCCTTGGCGTCTACGTCATGCCCTGCTCGCTTTCCGTTTCCGTTTCCAGTTGTCGATGAAGAAACGGATCTTCCATTGGTAGACGCCGATGTAGAGCGGGCCATACCCGATGAATTGCTGCTGATCGTGCGATTGAAGAAAGTCGATGAGGGCAACAGCGCATCCTCCCTCACTTTCGTTGGAGCCCAGGCTAGACCAAGACCAAGGTCCAAAGAACGTCCTTTCGTACCAGATCTGTGTCCAGCGCTAGGGGGAATAGGGACTGGAACAGGCGCCCGGTCGCCACGCGGCCAGGCTTTCCTATCTTTCTGGCGCTCTTTCTCTTCTCGAAGGCGCTCTTTTTCTCGTTCTCTCCCAGCCCACGAGGAGGCATCGGGCGCCGTACCAGTGCTTCCTGTGCTGCGATTGGAGGATGGGACGGGGGGCTCGAAAGCAAAAGGACCATGTTGTGCAGATACGCCGAGAAATCTTGCCCCACTATTCGCACTCCCCCGCCGACTTCCGAAAAAGCCCTTTTTACCAGCAGCTTTCCCCATACTGGACGATTTCCCCGTTGCAGCTGTGACTGCAGTCCCATTTGTGGATGTCGAATTAGCAGCTGCGTGATCCGATTGTGGAGTGGCTCGACGGGACGAAGATGCTTTCTCTCTTTCCTTATCTGCCCCTCGCTCCCCAAGTTTTTCTTTGTCCTTCTCCCTCTCTAGTTGTTTTCTCCGTGCCTTTACTTGCTCTTCACGCTCCTGGGATCGCTTTAAAGATGTTTCACGCTGTAAGGTGCCAACCCCTGCCAGTCCTGCACCCAATGAACTTTCTCGTCCCTTGGCTGCGCTTTCCCCATTACGACTCCACCCACTCGTTGACGTACCACCACTGCCACTCCTCTGCATAATGGACGCACTCCACCCAGGTCGCTCAAAATCAAAACTCCCGTGTTTCGTATTTCGCATGGCGCTGCTCATCGGGGTCAACGCTGTCCGCCCCACAGGTTCCGTTTCCTTCGCTTTCCCTTTGAGGCTCCATTTCTTCCCTATACTCGTCTCTGTATGGACCTCTTCGTCCACCGCGCTCATTTGCGCTCCGTGAAAACGGTAGCCTGTATCAAGCGAAATGGTCCCCTTACCATGGCTAGGCTTCATACGTGATGTCGGGGATGCTGGTATTTTTGATGCTGGGGATGCCTTTGATGGCGTAGCGGGGGTGTGGATAATTTTAGGTGGACGGGATGTCGACCCCTGACGTGTTAGCGTTGTTGGCGACGAGGGTTCCGCTGAGGCATAATCTTCCATGCCAGCTTTTACACTTCTGCGATTTGCAGAAGGCACTCGTTTCAGAGGGGCAGAAACGACAGCTGGCACTTGAATTAGAGGAGGATTTGTGGGCTGATTTTGGCACCGATTTTGAGTTGATGCGCCCGGCTTATCCGAGGGACGAGAGGCCGAATTTGATCTGTGATGACCTACACCCGATAAAAAACGTGGCAACCTTAACGATGTCGAGGTCGCTGCGGAGCTCATGGTGGTAGTAGTCGTGGCCGTGTTTGAGCTCCCAGTAGAATTTTTTGGCCGGGAGGCAGGACTTGGGCTGTGCGGGCGAGTTTTGGGTATGAGTGATTTTAGCGGTTTTGGTGTTGGGTCGTCGTCATGGCCAACGGTAGGAAGTGGGGGGACATCCAAAGAGGGTCGTGGACTTGTTGGTCGTGAGCGCGATCGTGAATTCGAAGAAGACTTGCGAGAGCCCAGTGGGATGCCGAAAAGGTTGTGCAACCGCTGGCGAGTTGTTGATTGTTTTGGTGTCGTTAGATGCGGCCCCGAAGGTTCAGCGGGCGGGCCCCGTGAGTTGGGTGATGGAATTGGAAGGCCTGAGGGTGGAGTTCTCCTAGCTTTAGGGGTACCTGGGGTTACAGTGGTATTGGTAGTGGTTGTGATGGAAGAGAGAGGACGAGACTGTATCCTAGAAGCAGGCTTTGAGCCTGGCGAAGGCGGTAGCGCTTTATCGGTGCGTCGAATCTGACCATTGGCACGCTTTTCCGCTGGTAAATCTGGTATTGATTTCTCGTCCACGGAAGGAGCACGGCCGTTTTTCGATCGTGAACGTGATCGAGACCGGGTGAGGAAGTTGTAAAGCTGAATATCAAATCCGGGCCAAGTCAGACGACAATGCAATAGAAGAGAGAAGACGCACCCGGTTTTCAGATTTAGATTTCCGTGAAGGTCTCTCGTCCTCTTCTGCAAGAGGATTATTGGAGAACATATCTTGAAGGCGTCGAGTACGTTGTGCAGGCAAGGGTTTATCGGAAGAAGCCGATAACTTGACAAGATCCGCCTGTTGGAGACGAGAATAGAAAGAGAAGAATTGAACAAGGCCGTAGTGAAGGATAAAGAAAGAAAAGCTGGCAAACCTCAAGCTGGAGAGAACCACGACGGGATAAACTGTGAGAGCGTACGAAAGACGAGAACTGAAAGGAGGGCGATATACACGTGTTAGGCACGGTGAAGCGTGGTCAACACCTGGGGTTGGGCTCACATCTGCTGGGATTTTGCTCAGGAGGGTGAAACTACGACGCGTTGATCCTCCTTGAAATACTGAAGAGGACGAATTTGTGGTCGATGGCTGACGGGCGAAATTGACGAGACCAGGCGCTCCCTCCGCCGTCGAAAGAAGAGATGGCGAGAGCGAGGAAATGCTGTTTGTGTGGACAAGTCCTGGATTTGAGGATTGCGGACTAGATTCCATGCGCTTCGCGGTTGCAGCATCAGGTTGGCGCTGTGTTTCAAGGGAAAAAAATGAGAAAATTCAGGTTAGGGTTTGTTTGTGTGGCGAAATCGGTGGTTTGGCAAGGTTAGGGTTTGAATGCAGATCAGCACGTCATTTTTTCTCATTGATTGAGCAGCCACTGGCAGCAATGAATAAAGACGAACTATGTATCCAATCCCTACGCCTAATCCACCATGTCCTTGCCCACCGTTCTAGCAAAAAGTTTCCTTCGGCGAAGCCTCAAACTACTCACCTTCAGCTCCCGTTTCTCCTCGTCTCAATGTTTGCCGAACGATTCTCCACCTCATTTCCCCTGCGTTGATGCCCATGCTGCCAGAGAGTCTCGTATAAAGGCAAATGTTGCCAGAGATACTCGCAATGATGCTCAGGAGACAGGTCCCGAACCTCCATATGCTCGCCCGAATCCAACCAGCTATCATGTTTACCGTGATCCGACCCCATTTCCGCTCGCATACTGTACCACACCACTCCCATCATTCGACATTGCCTACGAGACATGGGGAACTCTTTCCTCAAAAAAGGATAACGTTATCTTGCTTCACACAGGCTTGTCTGCGTCCTCACATGCTGCCGCAACGCTCATGAACCCTGCACCTGGTTGGTGGGAAAACTTCATTGGTCCAGGACGTGCACTGGACACGGATCAATTTTATGTTATTTGTACAAATGTCCTCGGAGGCTGTTATGGCTCCACAGGTCCCTCCAGTATCGAAGATGCAACTGGTGCCCCTTGGGCAACCCGCTTTCCAATTATATCAATATTTGATATGGTGCGCGCTCAATATCGCCTTTTGGATCATCTGGGCATCAAAAAGCTCTATGCAAGTGTGGGCTCGTCAATGGGTGCTATGCAGAGCCTTGCTGCAGGGTGGCTGCATCCTGAACGCATTGGAAAGTTGGTCAGTATCAGTGGGACCGCGCGTAGTAGCCCCTCGAGTGTTGCCATGAGATACGCCCAGCGGAGCGGTGAGTACTTAATTTATGATCGATATAACTTTCTATTGAGGCCGTCATACCGTAGTCCTAATGGCCGACCCGAACTGGAATAAGGGATTTTACTATGACGGATTACCCCCTCACACAGGCATGAAGCTTGCAAGACGTGCGTCCCCACCTTCACCTCCATTTATTTCCTTACTAGCTCTCCTAGAAATTGCCACAATCACGTACCGTTCTGGGCCTGAATGGGATCAACGTTTTGGGCGACAACTGCGCCCCCTTCCGGAGGAAGATTTACACACTACATTACCTGGCCGCCCTCGCCCTCCAGCTCTTTGCCCAGATTTCTTGATCGAAACATATCTCGACCATCAAGTACGTCCATACCTCAGCTCCTTCAATTTACTCCCACTCAGACAACCACCCACAATGTATGCTCACTCTCCCATGTCTCTAGGGAGAACAATTTTGCCTCAAATACGATGCCAACTCCCTTATTTATATATCTAAAGCAATGGACTTGTTTGACATGACCCTCCCTGCTCTGCAGGCACTCCATTTGACTAAAGCACGGACGTCATCCTCATCACAAACCTCCGTGCCACAAACTCAACTGCATAAGACGTCTCATTCCAAGTCACATCCACCACCAGTCAATCCCCCAGCACACCTCCCTGCCCTCGCTGCCGGTCTCGAACGCCTTTCCACCGTCCCAACGCTGGTCCTTGGCGTGCAGAGCGATATATTGTTCACAGTGGAACAGCAGCGTGAGGTCGTGGACGCACTCCGTATGGCAGGCAACGACAATGTCAGCTATTATGAACTTGGCGGCGTGTGGGGTCATGACACCTTTTTGTGAGTACCCTGTTTGACGGGACATGAAAATTGCACCAACACTGACGATTTAGAATTGATTCGCTGAATGTGGGTGGCGCTATACGCGGCTTTTTGTCATGATATGCTGGCGAAGTGATGTATATTCATAATGGGGATCTGCATATCTGCCATTCTGGCAACCCGTGCTTGTCATCAACCATTCATCTCGATTTCACATGCTGAGAGAGATCGAAACGGACCCAGGTTCCAAACGGTCGGACGGTTTTCTGAATAGGCATTCTGTCAGTCAGACTCCGATCGTTTTGAAAACATATGCCCCCGTGAGTCGTTATGTATATTTTGGGCCATTTCAGCGGCAGATTTCTCTTGGCTTCACCTCCATGCATTGACGTCATCTGATACCCCATCGAGTTCCACTACCTAAAAGCCTGCCTTACACGAGCAAGACAACAGTGCACATGGAACTGCTGAGTTGGCAGTATTGTGATACTCGGATGGGCATGAATTACTGAATTACCATTGCTTTGTCCCTCAAATTTACGTGCCAAGAGTCGCCGCGTCGGACAATCGATAGCGCTGTCCGATTCAAAAGGTTCCGAACGATGAGATCCATTGAATGTCTAACGGTTGCAAATATGTTGGGAGGTTCGCGCCTACCCGTGAGTCGCTCATCTCCTAGGGGTAGACCATCGTGGCCTCAGAGCGGCGCGGGGACAGACATATGGAGGATGTGCTCACACACTGGCAGAAAAGCGGAATTTTGTACCAAGCGGTGACTTTTGAATCTCTACTAAATGGAGTCTCCATCTGCCGTAAACTTTCCCTTTAGGGCCCGGGGCGCCGTGCGTCAAAGGAAGGATATAGGGAAACGGCAGGGTACAGTATGGTTACACCCAGCTGGTGGAATTCCTGGAAACAGTCACCCTTTCCTGACAAAAATTCGAAATAGGTCATATGTGGTTGGTTGTTCTGTAGTGACACGGTATTCACGCCACGAGCATCAAAATTTGGGCCGTTCCTTGGACATATATGATCATGGCCACTCTAGACCCATGTCAGTGATTGATGGCGGGAAACGCCTGCCCATGGTATAGATGCGTGGGTAGGTGCGAGCCCACGTTACGCATCGACCGGTAGTTTGAACTCGAATCGTCACCGAGTAGTCAAGCTATATGCCCACCAGTGCTGTTGGCTGCTGGTCATAGTGTGCCTACCATCTAGTATCATCGCTCATGCCAAGTCTTATTCCTTTCTGCCAGTGGCAAAGGCAGTCATAATGGTACAAAGGTAGTATGCATAAAGGTTGGGCACCCCATCGATGTCAAATGCCCATGTAGGGAAGCCAGTCGCTGGGAACACGTGAAAGCCACGAAAATGACATCTGCGATTAACGTGCAACCCACCACCTAGTTGGTGGAATGCCTACTGCGAAACAGAAGTCATGTCAGGAGATCTTTCCAAGGGTGCAGGCGAGTATTGAACCCACTTTCTCACCAGACTTGCTTGTGTCTGCCATTTTTCTGACAGAGATTTCCAATCCGCCCCAAGAGTCACCCCGATGTTGCTCTCAGTATGGCCTATCCTCACAAGGGCAGGATCTGGGACTATCTCCTCGCGGCTCTCTGAGTCAGGCTCAGTATCACCAGGGGCGGCGTAGTCTCTACCAACTTCCACCGGGAATTCGACACCTCGCTGATGCAGCTCCCAATGCCTCCGCAAGTACGGCAACAAGAACTCTACATGGTCACGCATGAACCAGTTCAATGAAATGCAATCCTCAAACCAGCGTTCCGTTTCTCCATAAATGTACGCCACGAACCACTGCCACGAGAGCCGCAGCATCCTGTCATCGTTCATGATGCGGCCTACAAATAAATCGCGATAATATGCCTTCTGGTCGTTTGGGATGGGGCCCGAATGGCCATCCAGACTCGGGGAAAACCACGGTGGCAGCCGTGCACAAGACCACAGCGGCGCGCGATAGGCATACTCCCATCCCGTCAACGTAACAGCGACATCCGGTTCTACCGCACGCATCGTTGCGAAGTCGACGATGAAGCGCCTCATGTCCATCCTGCCATGCCGCAGACCGTGCTGGTGGCTCGTAAGTATTTTGTAGGCAGCTTCGCGCGCCCTGTGTGGGAGTGTGGATGGGACGAAGAACCCTCCGCTATATAGGGGAACGAGTTTGCCCAGGCGCTTCCAGGTGTCGCGGATACGTTGGACGTCCAGATAGGTAAGATTCGGCGTACCAGGCCATTTGGAAACCCGAGCAGCTAGGTTCTCGGGTGTTGGTTCACCGTCACCACCGAATAATCGCTCGATGCGACCTATGATGGCCCTGAGGTAGTCAGCAGAGGTCTCAACTGCGGCCTGAGGCGGCATGGTCAACAGGGGGCCTTGATTGAGTGGATGGCAGACGAGAACGGGCTTCTGGGATGGAGGAAGCTCGTCTTGCATCGGCGGTCTGGTGTCAACGGCTGTTCCCAGAAGATCGGTGCAGATAAGCGAACCACGAAAATTGAACATGTTACATAGGAGCTCGGCGATTTTGACGAGGACTAGGAACTGTTTTTCTGAGGGCAGTGTGGGCCATAGTTCCTCCAAGTTCTCGCCTGGGACCTGGTGGAGTTGCTCATCAAGTGAATCATCAACAACGATCGGCTCACTTTTTCGAGCAGAACGACTTCGGCACCAATGTCGTTTTCCGCATAATCGAAGTAGGCATAGATTTTGGGGGTATTTATTTGCCCGGGTATATACCTAGCTATGCTGTTCGACATTCCGACCTAATTTTTTTTTTGGCTTGTGGCAATGAATATGGAGATCTAGAAACAGCACATACGAGTGCCTGCGTTGTAAGACGACGCCTTCCAGACGGAAAATGTGCAAGCATAGTGTGGGGCCCCATGGGCATGGATTCCCGCTCGAAAGTGATGAGGATCATCTACCGATAACTGATTCAATCATAGGCGAATGCGAGATGATGGAAATCAAAAAATCACATTTTCTCCTGCCCAATAAATGTCTTCACAGCTCTGTATCTTGGGCTCTGCCTTTCCCTGAGGTTTTCCACGAGAGATTCTGAGGGGGTGAACCTCTGCGGCTGTCGCGATCGCCCATTGCTTGAGTGCAACAAGATTGATATTGGGGAAGACGAGGGATGACATTGTTTGGTGAGACCAAATTTGAAGACGGGTAAGTTTAAATGGGCAGGTTATATATACCTCCAATCAGTGTAAGTTGCGGAGCTTGTGTCTGTACGATCTAGGGATTTCGATTTCCCGAAAAACACAGGAACGAGGCAGCAGGCGTCGCTAAACGAGGTGATAATCGGACGATTTCTCCGCGACACATCAAGAAAAGAGGTATGATAAAAGGACTGTCCTGCCACACTCAGGGGCGATATAGATCGGCCTTGAGGTTTAACAAGGGCCCGGTGATAGAACTGCACAGAAATAGCAGCTACCGCAGCTTGCCGTTGGCTGCTATGTAAGGTTCCGGCAAGGTGGATGAGGCGCGTCGAACTCACACAACTGGGTATACAAATTGAGGGATTTCTGGGAGTCGTGGCGTAAGGCAAGAAGGGCCAGAGGGCTGCCTGCTGCCATCAACCTTGTTTTTGAGTCGCCGAGCCAGATTGTCCACTCGGAGATTGTGATCGGATGCAATCGCTGCTCGCGTGTGCCCCGCCAGGCGGAGCCGGATTCGTGCATATCCCAATTCAGTTCCCGCCTCTTGCTTTTGACCATGAACCGCATCTTTGGCAGCTCTGCAAGTAAAAAGCCAAAGCCATCGCTACAGGATGCCATTGCCTCAGTATGCCTTATATCATCTACCAGGCTATATCAATAATCAGCCTGCTAGACTGACACTCGCGTGGCCTCGATTGAAGTCAAGGTTCGCAAACTAGATGGAGAACTTGGGCGTTACAAGGAACAGATGAGTAAGCTCAGAGATGGACCTGGCAAGGTGTGCTTAGATCTATTTACATACTCCTCCTTAATTGTATTTCACTGCGCGCCACACAGAACGCAATTCAACAACGAGCGCTTCGAACCCTCAAGCAGAAGCGCATGTATGAATCGCAACTTGCCCAACTCACCCAGCAGACATTCAACATGGAGTCTGCTGCGCTTGTAACCGAGAACCTTCAGAATACGATGGCTACCGTCAATGCCATGGAGGTGGCCAACAAGGCAATGCGGAAGCAGTATGGCAAGATTGATATTGACAAGATTGAAGTCTGCTTCTCTTGTTCCAGAATAATATTTCCATTGCTGATTGCCATATCAGAATATGCATTACGACATGGAAGATCTTCTTGAGCAAGCAAATGAGATCCAGGAATCATTAGGTCGCTCATATGCTGTCCCTGATGAAATCGATGAGGCAGACCTAGAGGCAGGTGTGTTCTTCAAATTGCCTTCCTTAGATGGCATTTGACTCAGCTATATTCACAGAGCTTGATGCTTTGGGTTTGGAAGAGGAGGAGGAGGGCACATCTTACTTGGCTGATCTGAACAAAGTACCAGATTTCGTGGATGAGCCACCCGTAGAGATGGGGGAGGTAGGTCGTATTCCCCCGCACAGGCAGGGCTCGCACTTATAATTTCCAGACGCCTGTAAGACACGAAGCTATCAAGACAACCGGCTGATAGGGTAGGTTTACATGGACACAACAGGGTGTATATGGGCATGTTCAACTTGTAACATTTATCAATTCGTAATGGAGTCCGTAGTGAGTCTGAACTAGATCGGGAGAACATAAACTCCTGTCATCCATAGCGTCGCCCATCGGAATCCTCGGCAAACCAATCATCCGAGCTTCGGGATTCTTCAGCTTTCGCAACATTAATGATTGTTGACTTGCTTTGGGAATCTTGGAGAAGGGTCAAGTACGTAGAGTATGGGTACTTCTTGACATACATGATTCAAAGGCTTCCACCCCATTTTCCCTCCCAATCCCGCTCTCCTTCATTCCACCCCTGTTGATGTTTGAATACCTATTATATATGAACACTTGTGTAGATAGGCTTACCATGGAGAACTTGGGTCATTCCTGTGATGCGTATTTACCCAACAAAGGCCCGCCTCTATATCTGCGGCGATTCGGTGAGCCCGAGATAAGTCTTGGGTCCAAATGCCAGCTCCCAGGCCATAACGACACGCATTTGCTAATGCAACCCCTTGTGCTTCAAGCTATTTTGGGCGTCATCGAAAGGATTATAAATTGGAGCTTAAACAATACCGAAAAGCGGGCAACAACGACTACAGGCCCAAAGATCTCCTCCCGCCAGAGCTCGGCTTCGGTGTCTACGTCACTGATAACCGTTGGAGGAAGGAAGCAGCCTTTGGAGAAGTCGAATCTATCTAGGTCAGACGATCCTAGCATGCGCTTTCCGCCTGCCAAAATGGCCCCGCTGGTGCTTTTGATCATGTCCTCAATACGGCGCAGATGATGCGCAGATATTACCGTTCCCATACTAGATTTGGGGTTCAACGCTGGAGATCGTATGGTAAACCCAGGGTGTAGAATTCATCCGTGTGGTGGTATACTTACGGTCGCCCATTCTATTTCTAATTCCTTCGACCTTTTTCAGGAATAAGTCCATAAAATCATCGAAGATCGAGTCTTGGATGATGATTCGTGTGCCAGACACGCATGTTTGACCGGACGCAACAAATGAGGCAAAGGCAACGCCATTGACTGCAGACACCAAATCAGCATCATTAAAAACCACTATGGGCGTCTGGTGTAGAAGATTGGGTAAGGAAACCACCAAATAAAGGTGTTTCAAAAAAAGAAACCTCACTTTTCCACCAAGCTCAGCTGTGTAGGCGGCGAGATTGCCGCCAACTATCTTGCCAAGTGCACGACCTGTACGCGTGCCAGCCTATAGAGAAGTTCAATTGACTTTCAAGCCACGGAATCCGAGAAAAGGCTTACGGTAACATCGACTTTTCGTATGAGCGGGTTCTGGACAAGTTCCGTCCCTGTCTGAGCACCTCCAAGAAGCACAGAGAGGACACCATCAGGCACTAGACACGAGGCCTTAGCATACATGTAGACGGTACTGTCAGAACATAAGAAACAGAATTAGTTAGTTACCCCCGCTAAGTCGAGCTATTTCGGCGAATTCCATAACAGTAAGCGGAGCCAACTTTAGCGTGGGGAGGAAGGTATGTGAGTTTCTAGAATGTGTCAGACACCAAATTAACCTACCTCGGATGGTTTGACGACGACACTATTGCCTGCAGCAAGTGCAGGTGCGATCTTTTTGACAGCGATAAGAAGTGGGTGATTGAAAGGCTTTCTCACGAAGCATATTGAACAGATTGGCGCCAGGATACAACGGGTATGGGGCTAACCGTTAACTGTGCAACGACGCCAAGGGGCACACGTTGGACATAATTGAGCAACTTCCCCTGAGTAGGCGCTACAAAGGCGTGGGTTGTACGAAGCAAGGCTGCATAGTAGTCACTGGCAGATCAGTTAGTTGATACTTCAACAGACGGTGAATCGTTCGTACATACAGCCACTCAGGTAGACGACCAAGCTGGGCCCTCATCTCGCGTATTGTCCGTCCAGTTTGTAGGGTTTCAAGGTGAGCCAATTCAGGGATACGTTTCTCTAGGTTACGTGCAAGCTTTGAGAGGACATTGGATCGTGCTACGGCGGGGGATTTTGACCACTCCCCAGAGGCGAAAGCTGCATGGGCCTTTTCCACCACACTCCGTACTTGAGTCCCAGAAGCAGAGGTTAGGCTGGGCCCAATTTGTTAGGACGATACACATGAGATTCAAGTAGTTGTAATGGCGTACGTGGATACTGTTTCACCGTTTGCAGGATTGCAGACATGGAACCTATGCAAGTGCCAGATTCTAAATGGGGGAGGTCACTTTGCGAGGTGAAGGGGCTTACGTATCTGTCGCGTATGCGCGGTTCTGTCTTGTTGTAATCACAGAACGAAGCACCCGACTCCCTACCCTCATAGCCATTTTGTGAAGTCACCCGTAGTTTGGTGGCACATGTTGAGTATCGGGCCGGTGCTGCCTGTCGGGCCGGACCCAATGAGTCAGCAGCTTCTGTGTGTTATCCGATGGGAATGCTGAAGTCCGAGTTGGCTGTTCGGCGTCATTGAATACTAGTACTTTTTCTACCAAGTCATTCTTTACGGGCTTCGTAGTGGGTCCAATTTTTAGCCAAATATGCAATAATAACGCGTGAGTCACGTGCGCATTTTTATGTTGGTCATTGCGATTGGCCTACAAGTTTGTGGCGCCGAGTCCGTTTTATAATTCACCCTTGTTCCCTCCCCACCTTCCCCCACCCTCTCCAGCTCAATTTCGCGACACCTATTACTTTCACTGATCTTATAGATCGTCTACTATCTCGCCAGTGCTGTTTTCCAAATGCCACCAAGACGCTCATCGCGCGCAGCGTCCGCCAAACCAGCATCCAAACCCCCATCTAAAGCACCCAAAACCCAGGCTTTAAAACCACCTAGCAAGGCAAACATTAACAAGCGGGCTGCATCTCCCGAGCGACCTGCCTCACCTCCTGCTAAACGCACCCGTACCGAAACAAAAAAATCAGAAAATGTGCCTCCAGGCCCAGCACGTAAACCAGCACCGAAAGACGCTGCAGCCAAAAAGACAGCAGTTCCTGCAAAGAAAACTTGGACACAACTATCTCCTGTCCCAGAAACACCTCGTGTTCCTCACTACTTTAATCTGCCACCCACGCCTCCTGCTAAGGTCAGGCCAGCCCCTCTCCTCTTCGTGTGGGGCGCCGGGAATTTCGGCCAGTTTGGGATGGGTCCAGATAACATGGGTGAAAAGTCTAAACCCACACGTAACGGATGGGTTGCTGAACAGATCGAAGACGTCACATTTGGCGAAGCTGGTGCGTCTCTCGAAACAATCGCCGCTGGTGGTATGCATACAATTTTTGTTGATGAAAACGGAGTTGTAAGTCTTTGCCTCGTCAATGACATGTTGAATAAGATTCTCACCCTTACTTAGGTTTGGACCTGTGGTGTCAATGACGACGCCGCTCTTGGACGTGTCACGGAAAATGTCCCAGATCCCAGCAATCCTGGATCTTACTTGAATTCAGACGAGTTGTCTAGCTTCCCCCACCCCTTGGACTCGCTTGTTCAAGAAAAATTCCGAGCCGTAAAGATAGCTGCTGGGGATAACATTGGTGCCGTAGTAAGTTCTGAGGGCGAACTCAGAGTTTGGGGTTCTTTTCGAGTAAGGAAACATAACGTTGAAAACCATGATACAGCTTGCTCATATATCTACAGGCAGCAGAAGGCTCCTTGGGGTTCTCAGACAGCCTCCAACATCAATTCAAACCAGTTCCTATCTTGAAATTGAAGCATAAATTGGGTGATCCTGAAAAAGTCACCGCCGTAGCTGCTGGTACAAATCATCTCCTGATTCTTACTACCCATGGAGACATCTACACTTGTGGCACTGGCGAACAATCACAACTTGGTCGCAAGGTCATGGAACGTAGAAAAATCAACGGCACTATCCCGGAGAAGGTTATTCTCGGGAAACGCGGCCGCAAAGCTGTCACAATAGGTGCCGGCTCTTATCACTCTTTCGCAGTTGACGACCAGGGTGTTGTTTGGGGATGGGGCCTGAACACTATGGGTCAAACGGGGACGGGCTACACATCTTCGGCTGATTCTACTGTCAGTCTGCCTAAAGAAGTACGGAGGCTAAGCAAAGAAGCACTGGGTGGGGATCTGGTAATTCAAATCGTTGGCGGTGAACATCACACCCTTTTTTTGACGTCTCAAGGCAAAGTCTATGCCTGTGGTCGTTCTAACGCTGGCCAATTAGGCGTTGATGATGATGATCCTGCTCTCAAGAACCGACTCGACGAAGACTTTATCCCAGATCCCGTTATGGTCACGTTCCCCGACCCCGACGATCTGGTCGTGCAGATCTCTTCTGGCTTACACAACAATTCGGTTGTTACTGCGGGTGGAGCACTGTATTCCTGGGGTCAGGGCACCCAGGGCGAGTTGGGAATCGCAGACGAAGAAGTAAGAACCCCACGCGTGATCGTTCGCAAGGAAGGTGGCTCTTGGTTTGCAGGTGCGGTTTCATGTGGGGGGCAGCATACGCTCGGTCTTTTCAGGAAAAAGTGAAGGATTTTTTGTTTTATTTTCGAATGTCGTTCTCGATTTGTCTGTCCCACTGCATTGCTTCACCCTCCATTCCAATCTTAGGACTACTCTTAGCATACTATTCTATCTCGGTGTACCGCTCTGTAAATACGTCCACCCGAGACTACCGGCTTCTTTATACAAACAAATTTGAACATGAACCTTGGTTTTTATTACGTTCGTCTCGTCAAACCGACGGGGAAGCCTTGGGGAATCTAACTCAAAACGATGCCAACCCTAAAAACGTGGGGATTTCAATACAAAAACTCCGCCCCAATGTCCAGATTGTCAGGGATGAAAGTCGCCGCCAGAAACCAATGTAGATTTGTTTGGCACTGGCAGAGATGAAGATAACAAATTTTTAAAAGGCCGGATCCCCTTTAAAAAGCTTTTAGTCATGAGCATTGGTTAAATTCCATCCCTTTCACCTTTCACTGCAATGGGAACCGACGGCAGTAAAGCACAGGTGAGACTGGGGGATACCTTTCTGTTTTCGTCGCTTATGACACAACAATGGCATGCAGGGCATAAGCACCATTCCTGCAGAACATGCGTTTTTCAACATCGACCATTTAATGACATCTAAAGGGAAAGCCATTGTCGAGGACTTACTGGAAAAGGCCGCTAAGCGGAACCCAGATTTGTTTGATATGTACATTTACAATGGTGCGTCATGCTAGCTCAGGATTCGCCCTCGGGTTTTGCAAACCAGTGTTTCGTCATATAGACTTTTATTCGTATGCCGTTTTCGATTTGTTCGATAAAACCGTGTCCACGCTTCACATGAAGATTATTCAGAAAAATTGGGACGAGGCGTATGCGGTTCTGGAGGGGTTGAGCGTCTTCAACGAGCTTGATGGGGAATGGTATAGTAAGTGTTTAAAGGGATGCCTGACGACGCAGAATTTACGCGCCCCTTGCTAACAAGATTGTGATGACGGTGCGCGCACCCGCGTCAGCGAAAAAGTCTTTGGGGCGTTAGCAATTACTGTCCTCCGCGCCTTGAAAGCAGCAGGCCGCCTCAACGTCGAAAACTTTCCGAACCTTGAAAGCCTTTTGGAGAGCCTCGTCTCCTGGGGAGAGACGATCAAGATTTCGACCTATTCCCATGTTTGTCGAGCAATAGCCTGCAGGGTTTTCAAGGATAAAACTGCTGCAGATTTTGCGCGAGAGCAAGCGCGGATCGAAGAATGGGTAAACAACCTCGAGGACAAGGATATGCGAGAGCACGGTGAGGAGGTGCTAGCAAGAAGGGCAACAGCAAAGGCCGAGGCTGCTCAGAAGGGGATAGAAGATAGTCCATGGTACATGAAGGGCAAGGTTGCCGATGAAGATGGCAACAGTCCGGATTTCAAACTTCCGAAAGCCTGGAAAGAATATAAGGCCTATCTTGCGACGTGCCCAAAAGAGCAAATGCGTGGGGGTAGTGGATGGGATATCACAAAATGGAGTGCTGCTGAGAAAAAAGAGTTTGAATTCAGTAATGATTCCGATTCTTGAAAAAGTGGATGCAGTATCTGATAGTTGTTCAAAATGGAAGCCAACTTGAACGTTTATATTCCAACCCAAGTAATCAGTCATGATACCAAAGTTACACTTTATGTGTAAGTCACAGCCAAGCGGCCAATTATATATGTGCCAGCATTGATGGGGGGATATTTTGCTTGTGTCCCGCAATTTGGTAAACATGAGATTTGCGCGTTGAAGTTGGGGTTGCAGAAAAAGGCTATCGATTGGCGGGCTGGTATCAGGGTCAAAGCTTCATCTTGGCTGCTAGGCGGTGCAACGACTCGATGGAGAGTTGACCGCAATACATCGTTGCTCCAACGTGCCAACAAATCACCAACGTTAATTACAATGGTTCCTGGCTAATCACAGCTGTGTCACGTCGCTGTTGTTTTGACAGATGATTAAACGCACGATGGGTGTAGCAGGAACGAAGGTGCCAGTATGTGGATTTTGCACCTCAAGCCCACCAACCTGAGGTTCGTTAGCAATTGTAAGACAGAAAGTCGATCATGCCCTACTGAATCCTGGAAGAGCAGTGTCAAGGTACCATAATCTGTTCATCATCGGATCAGAAGTCCACATGTGTATTTTAATGCTCGCCTTACCACTATGGGCACCAGCTCGGGCTTGTCCACGACCGTTAAGCAGGGCACGTTCAACATGCGGATATGAGAGGAGACGAAGGTTGTGACATTGGTCATTTATTTTATCGTCAAAAAACGACTCCTCAAGGTCAAGACCAAGCGCAATGGAACGCATTACATGAACGTGGAGGTCATGACAGGTCTAATGAAGCAAACGTTCTGAGTGTTACTCCAAAAACGGGAGTATTAAGCTTGCCTGATAGAAGTCCAACATCGTGCGCTTGAAGCGAGGCACGTCTGTTTCCAGGGGCCACATATTTTTCCACTCGGAATCCCAATCACGCCCAATTTCCATCGACTCTTTGAAATCGGGAGATTTCGCACGAAGAGCAGCGATTTCATCTGGGTCTGCTGACTGCGTCACCCTTTCACGACCAACCTTGACGTAGCCTCGGTTTGAACGTGGGTCTTCCCATGCCAAAGATGACTATGGATTCAACGTCAACTTTTTTATGAAGAGCATGGAAAGGGTATGTTTTACCTTGACATCAGACGATATCGCGAAAAAATCGGCGCTCTAGGTGTTACATTCAAGTTAAGGAAGGAGCCGTAGTCGCAAGGTGGGTTCTCGCCTTTTGGAAAGTCCGCTGGACCATATCTATACCACGTCAATTTCAGGATATGGTAAAAGGAAGAGCCCTGTACCAGATTCTATTCCATGTCCCGATAGATATATAAAGCCACTCTCCTTAAATGCAGAGACTATTTCGTTTGCCGTGCTTTTTCTTTCCTGTTGAGACGGTGCCGTGCGGAACTTGGCAAAGTCGATTACTGGGATACGAAACGAGGATCCATCCTTGGCTAAGGTTGCGAGAGATCGTTTTCCTGGAAAAATAGCAATGGATAGCCTGGATAAAAGCATGGAAGAATGAAGGCAGGCTCAATGGTCACCCATGTGTTCAAGACGCCTTAATAGAAGGCCGGGTATTTGCCAAGAACCGGAGGGCCGGATCAAAACCAGTTCCAAGTCAGCGAAGGTCGGGGACCCAATATTTCTGATTTGCACGACTGTTTGAGCCATTTAACGCAAGGTTTCCTGACCCCCGACGAAGGTTTTCCTTGCTCTGAAAATCTCACAACTGCAAATGACTACCAAACGGCCACAAAGCGTTACCAGGCATATATCTGTTGGCATTTTAACCGTGCAGAATTCCCTGACACAATGTTTGACAGTCCACAACCATCTTACGCATTTCATGGCTCAAATTCCAGCCATTCCAAAGACAATGGGTCTGTGCAAGCCTGCATGCGTGTTACGCGATAAACATCATTTTTTTTACGCAACGTGTACAGGTCAGGCGGCCGCACCTACCATATTCCCAATTACGCGACAAGGTCAGAAAACACCTACTCAAGTTTTTCAGGCCGTCGCCCTCAAACTGAGAGCGGGGCTAGTTATGCAAACGAGAAATCCCGTCTGATCTCAGTGTCTCTCGACGAAGACAAGGGGACAAAAAAGGTTATCGTCGCCGTAGTTTTCATGTTTTTGATATTTGTGGCCGTGCCAATCTCAATGCTGGTGTTTGCGCCAATACTTTCTGCGGGACTACTCAGTCCGGATTGGCGCAGAAATCGTGAGGGATGGAACCGAGAGTGGCAAGACAAGGAGCAGCAGCTGGATCAATGGGAACGGAGAAAACAGGAACATATCATCGCCGATGCAGAGCGGAAGCAGGAAGCACGCCGCCAGGAAGAGCAACAACGATCAGAGGAGGCGAAACAGCGGGATGACCAGCGTCGCAGGGAAGAACAGGAAAGGCTCGAGGACGAAAAAATAGCCAGCTGGGGGTTGAAGTGGGACGAGCTGCACAAAGGCGAACATTGCTTGGCATACGGGACTCGGGAATATACAGCTCGACTTCGCAATCTGCCAATCTTTGCAGATTGGGCCCGAGCCTGTAGCAAAACAAAAGTGGAGATCAACGGGATTAATCTGGAGAAACCCACATATTGTGAAAATCAGGTATTCAAGTTGTTCCTCATTTATTCTAGATCTGAGCATCGATAGTGGCCATTTGGGGTAATTGGGCATTGGCAAATGGAAAACAACGAAGTAGGCTGCGTACCTTACTGGGGAAATCTAAGTGACAAGGTAGATCCTCTAAATTTGACCACCTGATCTGCCTAACTTACAGTCGTTCTCAGGGGTGTATACCAGCAAGTCCGAGGCTACGAGTATGCATGCGTTTAGCGCCCTCGAAAGTTACTGACTTTTATCCTCCAGCGTGTTGAAGCACGACTTTGGAAGATTCAAAAGGGGGATAACTGGATGCGAATGTGCTCTACATCTCCTGCCACAATATATGGTGTAAACTTTGACAAGCCCAAATACTGTGACGACAGAGTGAGATCTCTCATTTCGATTTGGCCCTGCTTCTGATAAAAAAAAATAGGGCATCTGGGGTATTTATGGTATTTGGGAGCTGGAAGACTCGAATTGTTGATGGAAATCCAAAACACCTAGCTGGATATATTGGTTGGTAACCGAATAGGGTGTGAGCCACAGGCGGGGTGCTGGAATGCTGCGCAAAGGCTTGGATGTATAGTATATATGTATCTTGCCTTGATCTTCCTTGAGGCTAGGTACTTGTAGTCGGTGAACGAAGGCGACGGAAGACAGTCATCATCGTTTTCCCTCCATCTGGTCCCCACCTTACAAATAAATACAATAATAAGCAGGCATGATTGGTAGTAAGCAATTGATCCACTTACTCTCCTGAAGCAACCTCTTGGCAACAACATTCAAATTCATCCGTCAAGGAGACCTCATCCCATTTTTCAATGACATAGTCCTAGATTATGACATCAACTGGGCAAATATTGGGAAAATAGAAGCAAATTTACCTCAACAAGGCCATGAAGCTCTTCCCAAAGCGAAGTCGCAAGAAGCAGCGCGAAACTAGATTGTGGGGTAATCGTCGCCATCATATGGTCCAGAGCAAGAGCTGCGAGGTTGGGCATTCCGTATCGGTGGGCGACTTGATACATTGAGAGTGCCGAGGAAGGTCCAGGAGCGGGGGTGGGATGAGGATGTGGATCGGGCTCTGGCACAAGTTGTCTTGTAGTTCGAGGGGAGAGAGGATAATGGCCTCCAGAACCTGTTGGGAATTTGTTTGCAGTTGTGGGAATTGGTACGGGCTTTGATCTTGGAATAGAACTTGGTGATTGGATATTTAGTGTTACAGAGTTCGTGCTGTTAGGTGTTGCGGGGGTGGGGCGACGGGACATATTAGTGCTTTGTCTGGAAGATGTGTTTGTGCCCATGCTGCTTTTCATTGGAGCTACCCTTGGACCTGAAATAGCAGGTGGCATAGGCTGATCGGTTGGTGTCGTGACAGTCTGGAAGGATGAAGATTTGCTACTAGTAAACCTGGTAACAGCAGCGCTGGAAGGCACACTTTCACCGCTAGTAGCACTCCTTCCGTCTCCTGAGTCGCCGTCACCAGGGGCCAAGTTGTGAAAAGATTTCCAATTCCATTCGCCCTCATGGTCGCTCAGCCATTTTGCGCTCCATCCAGCACCAACACCCTCAACGGCAGCCCTAGGGTCGTCATTCTCTTTGAATAGTAACCAATTAGCATAGCAATACTTCAAAAGCCAATAAATCGTTTCAAAGTCAGCTTCTTCGACAACGATAGTATAGAGTTTCCTTTCGCCTTGGGACAATCCAGGGTTCTCGGCAAATGAAGAAGAAAGCATAGTTGCGAAGTACTCTGATCTTCGCATTAAGATATCCGAGTGGGCATAAATGACACGCTTTCTGGCAGTCATATGGCCAGTAAAGAGGGATTGCGAAGAATTGGAGGAGGCGGAACGGTGTGCTGGTATTGAAGAATCGCCGATACTGGGAATAGTTGTTGCGTCCATATTCATTTTCTCCAAACAAATGAACCGCACATCCCCAGTATCTTGGACATTAATGTGAGCCTAGTACCTAAGCCAGGGCTTGATACTTACTTTGATTATCGAGAGAGGCCTCAAGGCCATCGAGCAAATCCCGGGGAACGTAGTATACGGATGGTTGTTGAGGAATGGAAGGGCCAATAGGACAGTGAATCTGCACACAGACCACAAAAGAGTCTGTGTCGCGAATCCTGGGATTCTCCAACAAATTAGATAAGGGAGGCAGTGGGCACTCTGCCAAGCTTCATCAAAAAAGGTCCAATGCGGTAGAACGGAGGACTCACCCCAAACTTCACTCTCGTGACGAAAAACCCAATCATTTTGCCAAAATTCCCAAACCCAGTCAGGACGGGCTCCCCGTTCACCAACACGGTCATCCTGACACTTAATGGCGGTCATCATTGAGGCTGATGTTTCATACTCTCCATGCGCACTATCCACCATTAACGACGTTATGTATAGCGACAAGGTTGGCGGTGAACTATGTGGTTGAGAATTTCCAAGTGGGGCTGCTTGTGAGTCGTAAGTTTACACGCGCTTAACGTTAACATAAAAGACAAACAAATTTCAAGTTTGAACTTATTGTCTCCCAGCATGGGGGATTGCTTCAGTATTTCGAAATCACTCTGCTCCAATTGAGGGAGGGTGAGGTGTTCGCTATCATTAGGGTCTGCGCCTTCCACATAGTCTTTCAGCTTCTGAACATTACGGATAGTCCATTCGAACCCCTACTTATATGTGTAAGGGACTTGCAATGTGATGTAGAGAAGAAAGCAAGACAAACCAGATAACTCCACTGGCGCGTTGAGTCCCATTGCGTGTAATTCGGTGTAGAGCTGGGATTGCTCCTCCAAGTCATATTTGAGCGCCAAGCGGGTGATGCAGTTTGCGCAGCACCAACAACACTTGATCGAGGGTCCCAACCGCTTTGAAGACTTGGTTGAGAACTAGATGATTGAGACAGATGATTAGAGTTTGGTCGATTGTATGTGCGCGACCAAGGCCATTCAGGTCTTGATATTGGAGGCACTGCGCTCGGAGGAGGAATGAAGGGAGAGGGATTCCGAAGGTGGTCTGACATTGAGCAAGCAAAGTGAGGGTTGGACAAAACGGGGTCCCACACGGCTCTGTAGTTACATAAACGTGCCTTGTGACCATGGGCCCCTTGGATACTCAACGTTCAACAGCTCGAGCCGCGCATATAGGTACGAACAACTAGCCGCAGCTCGTTAATTTATTCAACCAGCTGCAAATAGCACCGCGATTCTGTGCCCCTTAATTGTAAACAATCCGTGAATCGTGACTTGGTCAGAGCCTGAAATCAATCAACTGCACTGTTTCTTGATTCGATATTTGACCAACGTTCAAGTTGACGATGAGTCGATGGCCATCTACGCCCCAAGATTTCAATTTCAGTCATAATTGGCAGACGCAATACAAGGTGTCAGATATATCGGGAGGTTTGATCAAGTCTGTGGAATGTGGGAACGCATAAACTATCAAACGAGGAGGGATAACTTACATATCTCACCCCATCCAGCCGAATTGGTACATCATATACCCACACGAAACAGATATAAGGCAGCACGCAGCACAAGCCAATATGATTCTCATAAGTCCAGATAAACACCACATGGCCACAAAGGAAGTGACCACACTGCCTACTTTGTCTCCAAAGGAGGCAGTCCCTAAAGCCTTTCCCCAGCAAAATCATTATGTTTGGAAAGCTTTAGTCTACCTCGCCGGGTTCTTGGCCTTATGGATGGGCTTCAGAATGTTGACGGCCTCTGATACTCAAAGTAGAAACAGGCATCTAAACCCGTATGGCTATGATGATAGTGGTCGGTTCGGGCCACACTATGGTCGTCCTTTGTCGACCCAACAGCGCGAGAAGTTTTACCTGTGAGGCCCGAAATAAAATATCCCTGCACTTCCCCACATCTAATCATCCATAGGTCAGTTCCCAGTGCTGGGAGTGCATTGTCCGCCTCTCGAGCATACGCAACACATCCGCATCTCGCTGGTTCAACAGAGGACCTTTTGGATGCACAAACCATCCTTGAGCTCTTCCAAACGGAGTTTAACATCCCGGCGCCCTCCAAGCCACCTGTTTTTCCGGCGGGCACGCCAGAGTCGCGTAATGCTACCTTGTTGCTTTCGACACGGGACGCGCCAACCAAGCCATCTGCGTGGATTGATGTCTACTACCCAGTCCTGAATACTCCTTTGGACCGCAGCTTGTCCATTCTGGGCGATGCAGGTGAAGTATTGTGGGATGCTGATCTGGTCGAAGATGGCGATGAAAGAGATACCGATGCTCATCGATACAAGGACGCTGTCCCGACATTCCATGGGTTAAGCTGTGATGGTGACGTCACCGGACAATTGGTGTACGCAAATTATGGATCCAGAGAGGTGTGCAAAGTGCCCATAATTGTTGTTCTTTCGCCTAACACTGCGTACCCCAGGACTACGCAGAGCTTGTTGCTCAAGGAGTCAATTTTACTGGTAAAATTGTAATTACACGGTATGGGGGCATTTTCCGAGGGCTCAAGGTCCGTCAGGGTTGTGTTGGTTTTGTCAGTCTACTCAAAACGCATCAGGTCAAAGGTGCCGAGGAACTAGGTGCTTTAGGGGTCCTAATATATTCCGACCCCCGGGATGATGGCTTTGTGACCGTCAGCAACGGCTATGCTCCTTATCCTGCAGGTCCAGCACGTAACCCGACGTCCGTTCAGCGTGGAAGTGTGCAATACCTTTCCTCCTACCCAGGCGATCCAACAACACCAGGTTATCCTGCCTACCCCGATGCCAAGAGGGAAGAGGGCGGAAATGTACCAAAAATTCCCAGTCTGCCCATCTCTTGGCAAAATGCGGAGAGGTTGCTCGAAGAGATTGGGGCTTTGTATCTGGAAGAGGGAGATTCGAAGGGGAGAAAGAAGCTGAGTGGCAGTGTCAGCAAGTCAAAGATAAGACTCGTGAATCATGGTTCGTGATGTCCTCTGCATCGCTGTGATTCGTGCAAACAGACTATGATTAGTGGACACAAAGGTCACCCCAATATGGAACGCCATGGCCTCAATTCCTGGGCATATCAAAGACGAGGTTGTTGTCATAGGCTGTCACCGCGATGGCAAGTCTTGCAGTCTGTTTTCTTGTAGGAGCACTTCATCACTGGCTAAGCAGCTTGGGTTCTGGGGGCGGCGGACCCGACAAGTGGAACTGTCTCTTTGCATGAGATAATTCGTGGTTTTGGGGCCTTAGTGAAGAAAGGTTGGAAGCCCCTTCGCACAGGTGATTGACGCGTCTTTTACAAATATTCAACTCTGAACCCTTGCCAGTCGTGTTCGCGAGCTGGGACGCCGAAGAGGTGTGTTCCCTGTTGTAGAGTCGCTCCGCCCTTTACTGACCATGCTACAAGTATGGACTAGTTGGCAGCACAGAATGGGGCGAGGATTTCTCTTCCTGGATATCTGACCACGTAGTATCGTACCTCAACGTCGACGTATCTGTTTCTGGCTCTCGCTGGAACACCGCTGCATCGCCTTCGCTCGCTTTCTTAATTAAACAAACAGCACTCGAAGTCCCTCATCCTACTATCCCGGGAAAGACGCTATGGGATGCAAGGGAAGACGTGGGCCCTTTCAAGGGCATCAAAGACGTTGCCCAGGCCAGTAATTTGACGGCTGACCCGGAGTTTATGCTAGCATACAAGGAGGAGTGCCAATCCCTAAAATCTTTGAAGACTGGTATACGAGCTTTGGGTAGCGGAAGCGATTACACGGTCTTCTTACAGAGACTTGGGGTGCGCCTTCTGTATTAGTTCTTCCTATCCAATTCTAACTTGTATTCTATAAAACAGGTTGCCAGCTCAGATGGTGGCTTCGGGTTCACTGCCTCTGATGCTGTCTACCATTACCACTCAATCTATGACAGCCAACATTGGCAGGAGACATATGGTGATCCCGACTTCCATCGACATGTATGTCATAATCTGTTTGCACTCGGCGCGCAATTTGAGCGAGACATTCCATAGGTTGCTGTTGCCCAACAACTAGGATTGTTAGGTTTGCGCTTGATCGACTCCATTGTGGTCCCGTTGAACACGACACAATACGCTCTGGAACTCGACGAATATCTGGACAAGGTTGAAGCCCTCCTTCCCCAACTTTCATCTGGCGATAGCATTCCAAATTTCTCATCATTGCGCGATAGCATTCAGAGTCTCCAGCAATCCAGCTTTGAACTCGATCGAGAGAAGGCAGAGGCAGAAGAGGACTTCAAAAAACTACTTTTGATTCGGCCCCACCGCCACAGCAGATGTAGAAGACGTGGAGGTATCAAGCGTCGTATTGCTGATTGGATTAAACGCATATTCGGCGTACCTCCCCCTACCCACCAGGAGTTGCACGAGCTGAGCACCCAACGCGACGAGCCTTGGGAAGAATATCTCAACCATGCGACTGAATTCGACGAAATGGAGATACAAAAGAGAGAAGATCGCTTCGCGCGTCACCATCCACACCGGTCACCATTCCCGATTCGCAAGTTCATCAAGGCCGCCAAACGCGTTGCGCGTGTGAACAAGAAGTTGATCTCCTTTGAACGCGGTTTCATTTCTGAGGGTGGGATCAAGGACAGGGAATGGTACAAGCATCTTGGCGTAGCACCTGGCAAGTGGCTTGGTATGTGCTCAATGATTGTCTCCCAGACTGCCTCGCTCTCAACTAAACTTTACAAGGCTATGGTGCAACTACTTTCCCGGCATTGACAGAAGCTCTATCCATCGAGAAGAGTGGAAAACTTGCACAACATGAAGCTGATCGACTGACGACTCTGTTGGAGGTACTCGCGCAGCGGATTCACCCATAATGGAGGGCTAGCAGCTGGAAGACAAAGTAAACAGCTCATGGATCATGTATTGACTCAACCAAACTCAAGTTGTTTCTGCGTGACGCAAAGAGGGACCACTTAGGTCTACCTGAGGCACCTCCACCTCCTTCAAATGTACGAGTGGTGCATCAAGTGTCCCATGTTGAAGGGCTTCTGGGGGACCCGCGTTCATTGAAAGCTGCACCTAATTAAACTCCTTCTGACCACAACAGATGTATTGATGTAAAACTCACTGGCGACAAAGGATCGGGATCTGAATGCCGGATCCTAGTGGCCGTCGAGTGCGAGACCTGATCCCATTTCCACCCACCCAGAGAAACCCGTCCAAGATCATGGGACTTCATCCTGTCCCGAAAGACCTCTCGCGAGTTTAGCGTGCGCAGCATTCCTAGAGGATAGAGCTTTCCCGTGGTAAGGACGAAAAATACCACAAGGTGGTCATCCAGGCGCTGCGGGCATACACATGATTTTAGTGGTTTAGATGGGCGAGGGAGACCCGAACCCACTGGGGCGGAATGATACAATGCAACGGCTACCACCATGCAGATCATTGGTAGTGCCGCGGACTCCCAGGTTATTCTGATGATATAGAGAAGTGTTTGGTCGACCTGGATCAATCCCGTCCTCGACCTCCATAGGGAGATGACCACTTGAGCCTCGTAAGTCAGGATACCCAAGCAAATGTGATCCGGGCGTACAAATTGAAGTGACACTGATGTCAAGAGCTATTTCGGTATGACAGAATGTTAGATTTGCCGTATAGTAGGATAGGGGCCTAGATACCTAGCGAGCTAAATATCCAAATTGAAAAGGTGATGATCGTCTTTGTTGTTAAACTGTAGTCAACGAAACCGTTCTGGCACGTCTCAATATAGCTCTCACAGAAGGCAATAGGTAATGTGTCGTGGTGAGAGTCTACAAAAGGAGCCGGTCAAGAACTGAAGAAGAATTCTGTATGAGGGACGTACATCATCCGTCCCAGAAAGTGTTCGAAAGGCATCCCCCATGGACACGGCCTTATACAGAGTCAGCTATAATATAAGCTTCCCTGCTAATCCCAACGCACGAGATAGATATTTGCAGCCATGGCTACGGAGGTTAGAAACGAGAGGGGGCACAAGACCCATAGGCTTTTCCTCACCAGCTATGGTATCATTATCAGTATGTGTCATATAATGCATAAAGAATGGATTGTTAGTACCCACCTTCCAGCAGCGCCGAATGTAGAATCCTTGGCACATTGTGCATATGCACCCATTGAGAAAGAGATCGGACCATTCAACACGACTTGTGGACTGGGTGAAGCATATACCTCATGCGTCAGCGAATATACCACTTATTCCACACGCACCCATTCTCGATGATAAACGAGGGTACGCCAAACCTTATAATCTTCCAAAATCGCCTGCAAACTAGTCCTCGTCAAAAAAAGGGGGGTTTGACGAGTTGACGGAAAGCGACCCACATGGCAGACGCAACCACAATGGCGACGAACATCTTTTTCCGCCAGGAATCACCCTGATAATGGGTCCAATACGCGATTGACTGAGTTATGATTGTTCCCAAGAAGAATGCCTGCAGCAGGCCGTCGAGGAGAATGACACCAGATATTTCCTCGCTCGGCCTCTCTGTCTTCGTAGAGGTGGCCATATCAAGGCCTGAGGGATCAAGTCAATGAGCAAGGCGAAATAGAGGGAGAGGGACAATACACGCATTGAAACTGGGACTGGGGCTGACAACTACCATGGGTATTGAACAAATTCACGGAGATCATAAATTATAAGGTGCTTTACAGGTAGGGAGTAGAATATATAACACACCGCGGGTGTCAAAGTCAAAAGTATAAGGATCAAAAAGTGAGGTCAATTGCCTCCGTATGTACAATAATTTGTGTGCGAATACGCACTGATAAAATAACCTCTCAAGAAAAAGATCTGTGGCCCGTCCCTCTCATATAGCTTCCCGCAAACTTGTCCACACTTCTAGGTGTTCTTCAAGGCAGTGTCGAGCCAACTGTTCTTCAGTTGCGTCAACAAATGGGGTAGGGGCTGGGGCAACGCCAAGCCGAAAGCGTTCACTAATACAGCAATGTCATCATGAGCAAACGTGACAGAGCGGGAGAAGGGAGGACTGACTAGCACAATTTGCACGTGTACTGGTTTGGTTTGCCTTCGACACCTTCTACGATGATCTTCAGGCAGTCTTTTACAGTGCGAAGCCCATCAGGGCCAATTTCCGTAGACTCATCGCCTTCAAGCTCATCTTCATCTCCACTGTCAGCCTCTGTTTCTTTTTTGATCATCGGCTTTTCTTCATTGGTTGCGTCCACTGCCATGAGCTCACTGGAAGGCTCATGGTCTTCATTTAGACGGATTTTTTTCTTTGATTGCTCATACTCGTAAAAATCTGACACCTCAGTGCTGTCCCGCTTTATGAATTCGAAGGCAGGAGATGAAGGTATTCTGACCGACATCGCAGGAGTGGAGTTGCGGGGTGTCTGAAGCTCATCAGGTTCACTGGATGACTGATGCAAGGATGGGGAACTGGAGGAGTGGTACGTAATGTCTATGTCCTTGATATCGGATGGCTCGCTGTTAGACTCAGATTTTATGGAAGAATCGTTGTTAATGCTTCTGAAATCTGTGGAGGAAATTACTGGGGGAGCGGTGGGTCGTATGCTAGGCGGGTTTTGTGGGGGGACGTCCAGGGATGCAACTTGCCGAAAAACAGACGAGTGTTGCTGTTGGGTGGCGCTTATTGGTGTTGGGGGTAGCTGGACTGAATGTCGTCGTAGGGGTGCAAATTGGGCGGTCTGGATTATGAGTGGGTAAGGATTGCCATTGGGAGTATCATGTTCGATGTTTGGTCGATGCCCATGGATTCGCATGCGATTGGCTTGTTCAGGTGCCACCCCAGACGGCCAAAGAGAGGAAGGTGGTTGAGATGTGTGCGAAATTTGCTGCATCTGCGATCTCTGCGAATTGTATATCAATGTTTGTATCGGTTGCGCACTAGTTGTGGGAGACATACCCTTGCAGCCATCATGTCCGACGTCTGAATTTGGGTTCGATCAGTCTGGTTTGGCTGTCAAGGGGCGTATTATCTTGAGGATGGCAATGGGACGTACATTTCCTTGATGGATCGCCATTGGTACCCCACGGGATTGGCTTCTACTCGCAACGTTTTGAGGTATGTCGTTCCCTCGCGTTCCGCGCGCAGCCTGGGGCCGCTGTATCTGCTGCTGCTGTTGTTGTTGTTGTTGCATGGAAGTGGTGGGCTGCTGTTGCATTGATTGAACATATCGCGCGTGGCTGGAGACGTGCGTTGGGTTCCCAATACACTGGTCAGGGGGCGCCGGCTGAGGAGGTTGCATTTGGTGCGGATTCGGCTCTTGAGTATGTTGTGAACCACTGGGGACAGTCATCCTTTGCATCATCGCACTTGGAGTTGGGAAAGGGTGGTATCTTGGGGGTACCACATCTGGATATAATACGTGTTGCGGACCACCGTCCTGCTGTATGAACTCGCGCAGACGGGAGATTTCTTGGAATGCGGCCTGGCGCGAATCCCAAAGCTTGCGATATGCGATATCCTTTTGCTCAAGTGCCTCCTGCAACGCGATGTTCTTCCGCAGTATTGCGTTTTCCTTGTAAACCATTTGGTTAAGATCCTTTTCAAGACCTTGAATCGTTTGAACGCGGGCTGCATCGGGAGCCGTCAATGTTTTGAATTGCTCCCTTTGTATGTGGAGTTGTTGAACAAGGATCTCATTGTCACCATAGAGCTTCATCTTCTCAGCCTGACAGTTCGCCAGTTTTTCTTCGGCATCCTGAAGCCTCTTGGGCATTCCTGGGAGGCACCCTAGCTCGGAGAGACAACCGTTTGCGGTACTCGCGAGGACTTGGACGATTTTAGATCGCAAGTGATTTTCCTGATTGCAGTTTGAAGGCCTAATAAAAGGTGAGCTGAATGCAAGGGAGATAAGAAACAATGATGGATCCTGACCCAGCTTCTTGTACCTCTTGGGTATTCATAACGCTAGGCCAGTTTGTTGCCATCTGCAATGCGGAAGGGGTGTGTTTGAGCCCGTGCAAAAAAAAGGCCAATGCTAGATTGACGGACATGCCGAACTTCGGCCAGTCCGAATTAGAGTCGGACCGGCCGTGGGGTTCCCCTTGAAACTGACCATGATCTCAATGTGTTTGTCCAGACACGAACAAGCTTTAGACGTGGAGAGATGGCCGTCGCTCAATGAGAGCGCGTCCATTAGCGCTGTGGCAGGAGGAGCTGTTGATGGCAGAAACCAACGATGATCTTTCAGACTTAGCCGTGATCCCATTGTCCCCCAAAATAGCACATTACATATCACAATGTGATGGCATCCATGTGCAAGATTCAGCGCTTCATGCGCAGTACTTATCTTGTCGATATGGAATAGTGTTTTTACATATATCTAAACCTCGAAACCTCTAATTACATATAATAACGATGGTTGTTCTGTCCGATGTGTGCTTCCTGATCATCCATAAGCTGCATGATCGCAATGTGATGGCTCGCACGCGAAGCGAGTCTCAATGTGATAACTGCCCATGTGTTGATGGGAGTGGGGCAGGAGGGCTAGCAGTGGCTACCTCCGCCGGCGGTGTTGTTTGGTCACTATGCCCATGATACGGCGGTGGTGGAGGCACATATGGCGGGGCTGGCTCCCGTATAGATGGGAACCTCGTGATTCGAGAACTGAGAGGGTTGCGTCCAATGTCCTCCATCTCGCGCTGCACATTGTGGCGATGCAATACCGCAGCGATGCGGTCTGGGTTTGCCGTCCTTTTGTAAATAAAGCAGCAGCGCATAGTGCTGATGATCAGGCAGGAGAGGGCCACACCGCCCAGAACCTCAAAGAAGATGACTATGGGGGTCTGACCATTTCTATGGCGCGCTGCAGGTGAAGGCTTTGAGGCTGGTCTTTGTGTTGGGGTACTTCCAAGATGATGACGGGCATCAGTACGTAGTCGTGATCTAGTGAACGAGGATGGCTTTTGTATATGATGAGAGGGCGTCTTGCTCAAGTGGGCAGTGCTCGGGATCGGGGTCAGCAGGGAAGGAGAATGGGAGATTGAGTTAGGCTTTGTCACTTGGGCAAAGATACTAGGAGAGGTGGATCAGCGCATCCCGACCCTAAGAGAACAGCAAAATACGTACACTGAAAACAGCAACGGCACTAGCAGGAGGCAATAAAATCTGACAAGGTTGAAGTACATGGTTATTCAGAAACAAGTCATCAAGGTTAGCATACTGTCGTTTCCCCTGGCTGGACCAGTGCAGGATAGCGGAAGATATAAAAAAAGATCAGATGGGAATATGCGGCATGAGCGCTGGGGTGCACAGTGTGCTGGGATACCATTTCGTGACACCATCATCAGCTGAAATGTTCATTCGATCTATGCCTTATTCTGGCTATTTGCTCACCAAATTTTGCACGGACGTGTAAATCTGCCGCCCAAAGTATGCAGTCTGCTTTTTTATAAAGGAAAAGCCAGTAGCAACGCCACGGGAAGCTTCCGGTAGAGCGAGGCACTTGTCACGCCTCATCACGCGGGGGCATTAAATTTCGCGCGCTTGTGGCTTAAATATTCCACGTACTGTTGGAGATTCTTAATATACGCGCAGATATGATTCCTCACAAGAACTTGGGAGATTAAGACGTTCCTGGCGCTCTTGAGGTAGATTTTAAAACAATTACGACAAAATAATATTTGATTGCTTACGAATGCTCAGGACGGGCTTTATCTGATTGCCGAGCCGGGTGTGTGTGTGAGAATAATGTCGTGATTTCGTAAAGCCGATTTTTGTCGAAGAACTCTTCATCGTAACCTTGGTCCGGCTGATGAGTAAAATTATTTATTTCCAAAGACGTCCTAACACACCCACCTGACCCACCTGACCCATTCTCCGTCCAAGGATCTATATATTCCTCTGCCGGTTATTCACTTGTCCACACCCAGCACCATGAGATCCTCCCACTATTCCGAGCAGGCCCAAGCCTCAGACGCTGCCCTGCTCGACATACTCACAGCCCCCACCGCCACCAAAGGCTTCGCAAGACGGGATGCAGCACTCGATCCTCTTCTCATCGCTGCCGCTGCAGCATCGGGTCCACATGTCACGCGCAACCATTATCATCATGATTTCTTTCCTGGAGTCATGCTCCCTCAGTCCGAAGGTTCATGGGATTGGACAAGGTGGACGGGGGAAGAGGCATCTCGTCCGGAGAGGAAGCGATTGACTTATGTCAGTCGGCAAGGCCCCCGTAGGCAACGATTGCAGGAGACCATGCCACACAATGGCAGCAGCAAGGAAAACCATGAGCCCCAGGAAACAGATGCACTCAAGATAGTGGACAATAATCTCCCATCTACGCTCAAGAAGCAACGCCCAATACTTCCTGTTATTTCCGATGTCAAGCCAAAATTTTCAGCCACTGCCGAATCACTTTTGCCTGGTATTACACCATCTCCACACATCAAAGTAAAGTGTATGGCTCGCACGCGTATACCCACACCTCACGGTCCGGCTTTCTTACATCTATACCATAACAACCGTGATAGTAAAGAACATTTGGCCATCGTCATAGACCCGGCGCAACTCTCCGGAAATGTAACACCTGCGCCTGCAATCCGCTCACGATCCTTGGACAGGAAATGGAGCGATGATGAAACAGAAATGGACCGCATTACTCGGGGCGCTTACGTCGGCCGATTGTCACAGGAGTCTCAACATGCCTCTGATCCGTCATTGCAGGGGAAACACTCGGAGTCGATTGATGGCGTTCCACCTCCACTTATCCGCATTCACTCTGAATGTTTCACTGGCGAGACAGTTGGGAGCATGCGCTGCGATTGCGGTGAGCAACTGGATGAAGCCATACGGCTCATCTCCCAACCAATTTCTGTTTCGATTCGTGGGGCCCGGGCGAATACAACTATTCCTGGGCGCGGAGCAGTCATTTATCTTCGCCAGGAGGGCCGCGGAATTGGCCTACTGTCCAAAATCCAGGCGTACAATTTGCAGGACTTGGGGCACGACACGGTCACTGCGAATCTCATGCTCGGACATAAAGCGGATGAAAGAGGGTATGAGATCGCAGGCGCTATCATGCACGATCTGGGCCTTGGATCCGATGGCGAGGAACGTGGGGTAGAGGGAGTCCGCGTCTTAACTAATAATCCTGACAAGGTCGAGGCCCTGAAAAAGGAGGGCATCCACGTAGCGGAGCGCGTGCCCATGATTCCCCGAAGTTGGCAAAATCGGCATTCGGTGCAGGACCAAACATCTTCCGACTCGCATGTTCTAATACCGCGTCAACAGAAAGGGGAACAAGAAAGGTTTGCAGGGGCGACACTGATAGGTGGGAAGACTGTATATGGGGACGACCTTGATAAGTATCTGCGGACAAAGGTTTTACGGATGGGACATATGCTGCCGTTGTGGATGCAGGAGTCAAAAGGAGCTATTACTTATGAAAGTATTTAATGTAGGATGTATGAGCGTCTAGATGGCAGTCGTTATAATAACTATAAATAGATTACAGTTGGCGGAAGCAAGGGCTAACCAGCGCAGTACCGCACAGTTCAGACAGTGTCGTATATTTTATCTTATTGCTATGTAAGTTGAAGCTTTTGGAGGTTATGTTCAGCTTGTGGAAGACGTTAAGAGTTGTGCAGGTTAAGGCTGTCGCATCCCTACTAGTGTTTTCCAACGGAAAATGCCGTCGAGTATTTTCCAATTCAACAATATCTCGGGTTCATGATAGTTTCATAGTGTTAAAAATATTGGGTTCAGAGAAGTGCTTCTTGTCAATAGCCTTGCCAAATTTCATGCAGAAAAAATGAGTGTAGAGGTGTCCAGGGCTTGCTCAAGGATGGGGTTCCTGAAATGCAGGTCAGTGTGACAGCATCAAATACAAGATCGTGCCAGATCCTGCTGGCGGAAAACTGCGAAAACTTCGCAGAATTGTGCAATCAGCACACAGAACGAGCATGTAAAACTCCAAGGGAAAATGCGCATTCAATAGAGATGGGTGAAGGAAACATTGGTTTTTGGAGCTCCGCATCAAGCGCCCTTGCCGCTTGTCACAGCGTGACCAAGTTGGAAAACACTGTCTCGGACGACCACCCCCGTAGTAAATCTACACTGACATGCTCCGCAAAAAAGCCAAAAATTCACAAAATTCATATTCATAGAGGCCAGATGCTAGTACATATGTGGTATAAATTTTGAGCCAACAGTCTTCCCTACTGCTTAAAAATTTGACAAACATCAAAAAGTTGGAAAACACTAGGGTGCCCTACAATGGTGGTACAGCATTCATTAGCACCCGTGGCCACTTGCTGAGACGGGACCCGAATGGGCATATGCCAAGCCAGGGTTGTGTCGGAAAAAAATTTGGGCGTGAGAACGCGTTGTCAATGTTTTTTTGCATGTTAAAAAGGCATTTTTAGCACATTTTTAGTCCATTTTTTAAGTGCGTTACTGGCCATTTCTATTATTTTTGACTTGTAACTGTGACACTTTTGTTACAACACCAGATTTGGTTATTCCGGGCAATTGCCAAGCCATGTGCGAATCACATTTGTGTTGCTTGCGGCCAAGTCGCTAAGTTTCTTGTCCTTGAACACATCACTCTCAACCTTTCTCTAACGTTTAGCCACTCCAATCATCGTGCACCCCCTTATTTTCTTTTCTTCTCTTTTTCACTTCTAGTTCAGTCCCAATGCCGTCAAACGACGTCAATTACCAATCGCTGGGTACGATGAGTGCGGCCTTGGAGAAACAGGCGGCAAGGCGACGTCGGTCAAGATGGATTGTAAGCTCCTTGTGTTCTCCCTGCCAATCATTCAAACATCCCTTGTTAGGTCATTGGTTCAATTCTTACTCTCCTTGTCCTCATTGCGGTTGGAGTGACTGTCGGGGTGGTTGTTTCCAAAAATAACAGTGGCAACAAGAGCAGCAGCAATAGTTCCAAGCCCAACTCGACGTCAGGAGGCACGAAGGATGGTGATACAACAGTTGCAACAGGAGATGACCCAAGCGTCTTTAAGCAGGATCCTAATCTCCGCAAATCGTTCTACGGCATGGCATACACTCCTGAGGGCTCTCTGATGCCTAACTGTGGAAGCTCTCTTGGTGAGTGGACTTGGCATTCTTGGACAACTTTTTTGTTTAACCCTGGAGGAAGACCATGTTATTAGGGATGTTCAGGTACGAACTTCTTTTTCTCCAGAGAATAGTTTCTTAAAAAAGAATCTCTATTTTGTATCAGCTTCTTTCTCAGTTGACGACTCGGGTGCGACTTTATGGAGCTGACTGCAACCAGTCAGCTATAGTTGTTCGTTTCTAAACTTGATTATATCTGCTCAACTTCCTCATGTTTGATGGATCCAGCTGGAGGCGATCAAACAAACAAAAGTCGACCTGCAGGTTTACCTTGGGAATTATGTAGTCGCCACAGAAACAGAAGCATACACTCGTCAACGAGACAAGATCAAGGAAGCCATTCAAACTTATGGTACCGATCATATTGCTGGGGTCACCGTGGGTAACGAATTCATGCTTAAGTGAGCTTGAAACCCTTCTTCCCTCCAAACTGGATCCAACAGTTCATCAGCTATGTCACGGAGCATTCAATCACCGACCCCAATAGTCCCGCTGCAGCCGTCGGTAATTATTCACATTCAATATATCTCTCAAATCGTCTCTTGATGATTGTTTAAGGTGCAAAAATTTTGGAAGACGCTATCACTGATACAAAGTCAATGCTTGCGGGCCTCAACTTGGACAAAACTATCCCAGTAGGCAATTCAGATGCCGGCAGCTTCTTTAACACTGCGGTTCTCGGAATGGTTGACTATGGTGTATGTAAACTTCTTACATTTTGATTGTTGTCCTAAATATTTTTTGTAGCTATCTAATGTGCATGCCTGGTTCGCAAATACAACAGCTGAAGGCGCTGCTGCATGGGTCAACACTTTCTTCCAAGAGACCAACGTGGCGCCTGCGGCTGCGTTACCGAATAAGGCAAGTCATTGTGCCCAAGTATTCATCAACACTACTAATGAAGGAGATAAATAGCCAAAGATGTACATCGCGGAGACAGGATGGCCAACTGTAATTATTACTGAGTATTCCCATGCTTCCTCGTAACCTCATGGGTGCTTTTAGAAATCATCCGACCTTGGAAATGCGAACAACGGAGCGGCTGACGCATCAGAGGCAAACCTCCAGGTAAGGAGTTGTGTCTAATAACTGCCGCTGATCTGATGCCATCGTCATTAGATTTTCCTGGACACATTTGTCTGTCAGGCCAATCAGAATGGCGTAGGATATTTCTACTTTGAGGTACATTCCCGTCTTCAGTCGTGCATTGTCTTTTACTGAGAGTCTCGGGCCTCTTGTAGTTGTTCGATGAAGAGTGGAAGGTATTTTCTTCTCTGGTATCTTGAGGCGAAGAGTTCTAATACCTTATACTCTAGGATAAAATTTACGGTGGTGTTGAGGTAATTATTTAGTCATTCCTACATGAATGGAGCTCACGCCGTTGCCTTCAGGGATGGTGGGGTCTTTTTAACAAAGAGTGAGCCCCGACATGCATCCATTTCAGACGAATATTCATAAGACTGCAATAGCCGAACCCTCAAGAATGTCAAGATACCTGAGTGCCCTGCACCCTAAGGTACCATATATCTGCGTTGTATCATCACGGACATCATGATTGCCACTCAATCACAACTTATGGTTGTGGACACTTGCATACTTCACTAATATTTATACGGCTTACTTGGGATCTAATCTCGTTTCACTCTTTTGCTGATATACATTTGCTATCTACGGGACAGTTACAAAATTGTTTATACCACATTACAAAATAACTTGCATTGCCCCGCTGGCATGAGAAAGTAACTAGTGAGAGTTATTACGTAACTTATCACCTTTCACGTTGAACGCGTTGGGTAAATCTGTTCTAAAGCGCATACCTAATCACCAGAAGCACAATGAGCTCAATGTTTGGCCCTCTGGGCTCGGTAGGCTTGGGATTTGGGAATGACGATGACACGGAAACGCCTCCTTGGCCAACGACGCCCCATATACCCAGCTCCCCCATTCCTGGCCTCCGTCGAGCTGTATCGCCAGTTCCGCCGCCGCCTGATAAAGGCCCGACACCAGGGCTATATGGGAAGGAACCGCAGATCTACGGGCAGCCTGACGCTGGCCTTATTTCTCCGCGAGAGGCGGGCGGCCCCAACGGGACCAAGTACGAAAAAGCCGAGCCATACCTCCGTGTGCGGATTACAGGCCTGGACAGGAACAGGCGGGACATCCTTGTTAAACTTGATGCACAGGTCCGTCCACCGCATGCGGTTGCTACCATGCAACATGCGCCATATTCACTCCTTTTGCTGGCCAGACGAACCTCTCCAACTTTACAGGCACATCGTACCGGAACGTGTCGCGCTCGTACCAGGAGCTGCAGCAGTTCTACGAGGCGCTCGTGCAGAACAACCCGCAGACCATCATCCCCGCGCTCCCACTCGCGCAGACCTCCGCGCCGACGGATGAGGAGGACGATCGGCTTGTGAAGATTATGCTGCAGCGGTGGGTCACGCGCGTGTGCGAGGACGCGATCCTGTTGGGTGATGAGGATCTACGCGCGTTCGTTGAGAGCGACTTTGGGTACCAGCCGACGCCGCGCCCGCGCCGGAAGACGTCCTCTGGGTTCGGGCTCATCCGCCGCGGCGTGCCGGACGAGGACGAGGAGCTCCAGCGGGCGAGGTTCGAGCTGACGAAGCTGGAGGGCCAGTTTTTCGAGACGGCCAAGGCGGTCGATAAGCTGGCGATCTTGCGGAAAGGTTGGTTTTGTTGTGGTGCTATGACTATTTTTGACTCGTTGACTCTTTTGATAGCACTGGCGACGGCGCATGCTGAGATGGGAAATAAGCTCATCAATGTTGCTACAACAGAAGCGCACCCTCCGCTTGGAAACGCAATGAGGAAAATTGGGAGGACGTGGCATAGTTTGGCAGACCTGGATCATGCACAAGCTATCAGCGAGTGTGTGATTATCGGTGACTCATTTGGGTATCAGGGAATGAACGCACGCTCGGCTAAAGAGACGCTGCAGATGCGGACTGGAGTGCTGGAAGAATACCAAACTGCTGTCAAAACAACCATCTCGAAGCGTCGGCATATTGAACGGCTAAAGGCAAGCTCGAACATCAGACACGACCGTGTTGACGAGGCCTTGGAAGATATGGAGGAGGTAGGTCTCTCTACAGATGTGGATGGAATATCTCATGGAATATATATCTCTAGGCAAACAAATACGAACAGGTTTTGGCAAAACGGGCTGAAGGGATTTCTCAAAACTTGCATAAGGCTCTTCAAATGCACAATCGGTATGCCAATGACGATATTACGACTGCCCTGATTGAACATGCTCGTTCTTCAATCATGTACGAGCGACAGCTTCTCCGGGAGCTCGAAAGCCTTCGGGGTGATGTCGCCAGTGCGGCGAACAAAGTTGCCCCCGTCCGCAGTGGGCCACCAAAACCGTCTATTATTCCTTCACTGGAGGATCATTCGTCACGACAGCATATTACCGAACCAGCACCATCTGCACCCATATCCAATGGATCCCACCGCCCGCCTCCACCACAGATGGAAGCGCCCCCGCATACATCTGGCTTCGTGCCCAGCAATAACAGCAGTGGCACTGGTGTTCAGCGGGGGTTTACACCAAACAGGGCTGCAACACACGCACAGGGCCCGCTGCAGCCCCAAGAGCCCCTCCCCGCCTCGTCCACACAGTCCTTTGGCTCGCACCGGGCCTTCACACCTGTCCTGGCCCAGCTCCCCAGGCAGCAAAGCCTCCCGCCATCGTCGCCTGGAGCGGGCCCGTCATCATCGAGCATACACCCCTCTGGGCCGCCGCTGCAGCGCTCGGCGAACGAGCCTCCACTCGGGGGCCGGTTTGTTGACGGGACCAAGTCGATGTACGTAAACAGCGTGTCGTCGCCACTCGCGGAGCCCACGCCGGTGAAGGGCGGCGGCTCTGGGTTCGTTGGGGGTCCGCAGCTGGATCCGCTGCGCAACAGTGAGTATCACGTGCGGCCGGCGTCTGCGGCTGCGTCGTCGTCGCCGTTGCATGTGGGCGGCGGGGGTCCGCTTGGGTATTCTTCTACGGGAGGCGGTGGTGCGGGGGGGATGGGGGGCCGGGACCCGCTTAGGCAGGTGAAGCCTGGGCAGATGGCTAGCTCTGTGCGGGTGCCGGCTACGCCCACGCGGCCGCGTTTGGACCCGCGGGAGGCGGCGAGCAAACTTGCGAATATGTTTTGAGCAGGCGGTTGAGAGGAACGAGTGCGATAAGAGATTGTCTGTTCATTCAATACAAAGCTTTTTGTGTAAATACAAGAGTACACTGCTTCAACTTCGTTTTTACTTGTACGTGTATTGCTCATTCAGTTTCTGGGTTGCACTGTGAATGACTTTATGGTTGTGTCGTGTGGGTGGATGAGGTGGAATTCCTCCTGTCTGCCCAGGACAAATTGCCATGAAGAGGAATTTTGGTTCCAGTATGCATTCTCCTCCAGGCGGAAGCGAATTGTTTCGTTGCGTTCAGGAATGTAATGATAGGCATATAGCTCGATGCTATAGTAAGTGTTGGGGAGAATAAGTAGCTCGCCCTCAACAGGTACGTATTCAGGTAGATTTGTGAATCCTAACAAACCACGTCAAGGAAAACAGAGAGTCGACAATGAAAACACATACCCACGACAGCGCCAGCATCGTGTCCCCAGTCACCAATAGGATGCGAGTATATCTGGCCCTGTATACCCTCGCGCGCCATCTGTGCGAGACAGGCCTTCAAAACGGCATTACCCGTCACGCCGGGGCGCAGGTGCGCGCGGACGATATCCTGCATACGGTTCGCCTTGCGCATGCCCGCGCGGAGGCTGTCAGGGGCGGCGCGCTCGCCGGGGCGCAGGACGTACGCCATCTGCTGCACGTCGGTGTTCAGGCCGAGCGCGGAGACGCCAAAGTCGATGTGGAGGATGTCGCCGGGGCGCACGGTGTCGTCTGTGCCGGCCCAGCCGGGGAAGGAGGACGGAACGAGGACGGAGACGCGCGGGTGGTTCCAGGTGGACACGCGCAGGGCGTGCATTTTGCCGAGGAACCACCATTCGAGGTCGTGTGTTGTGGTGGTGCCTGGGGAGATGGTTTTGTTGGAGAAGCCTTCGGCGACGAGGGCCCATGTGAGCTGCTGGAGGGTGCGGTAGTAGGGGAGCTGGGCGTCGAGCTTTGTGGCGATGAACTCGAGGGCGAGGAGGGGCGCGTTGCGGGTGCGGCGCATCCAGTGTGGGCCGAGGGCGCGTGCGAGGGCGGTGTGCTCGCCGACGTGGAGGCCACCGGCGAAGGCGCTGTGGGTGTCGGTGTTGAGGACGATGGTGCGAGGCGCGTAGGCGTTGAGGGTGGCGCGGAGCTCGGGCCATACTTTGCCGGTGTTGTCGATCCAGACGAGGGGGTTGGGAGCGGACGAGTTTGTGTGGAAAAGCAGGACGGAGCGGCGGTGGGAGTCGTAGTCTGTGGCGTTCTTGATGGCACGCCAGATGGTGTCCTCTGCGTGCTCACGCTGGACGATCTGGGGAAGATTAGAATTATGCAAATAGTGAGAATATGTTGCGTACCAGCCAGGCGTCTGCGTTGTGCTTGCGGAGAAGGGCGGGGATGCGTGCAATGCGCTGGTCGCGCCATCCGTCCTGAATGCGGGCGCGGTCTCGAAGCGACGGAAGTGACGCCGAGCACACCAGACTGAGAGCGAGTATCAACACAAGAGTCAACATTGAGCCTGGGTAAACACTCTTCTTTTCACACAACCACCATGGAAGCAGACCTTGTAGCACGCGCACGGACCTTTCTGCAGTCCCCTCAGATACAAAACCAGGATGTCGCTGCAAAACGCAAATTCTTACAAGAAAAAGGACTGAACGACGCAGATGTAGATATGCTCTTGAAGGAACTGGTATTCCACCTTTTCATCATACAAAAATACAAATCTAATCGACATACAGCCTGTGCAGGCCCCTGCTATTCCGCCACGCACATACCCGCAGCCCCCACCGTCTAATCTGCCAACGCTTCTCCTTGGCCTCTTCCGCCTCTTCTCCTGGATAGCTGGTGGTTCTGCTGCTCTCATCTTCGTCTACTACGTGCGTCCCTACTCTCATTGTCCAACTGCAACCTCATCTCACCCACTCTAGCGCTTTCTCCTACCCCGCATCACGCAGTCCTCTCTCGCTCGTCATTCCCTGAGATCGCATCACCTCACCCTCATGCGATCTCTCGCTACTTCGCTTGCTTCCTTGAAAGAGGCCCAGGCAGAGTCCTTTGCTGTCCTTCCACGTGCAGATCCATGGGCAGAGCCAGACATCCTGTATCAGTCTGTCCCAGATATCCTTGCCGCACTTGATAAACAACCCTCCAAGGACCATCCACTGCATCCTGTTTCTCTCCTGAGATGTGCAATTGCTGACCTTGCCAAGGATGCAGAAAGTGATCCGACAACGGAAGAGCTTTTCCTCTACCTCGAGAAACAGATTCCATGGTTGCTTACTGACGACGGTCTGCAATTCGAGGTATGTAGCATATGTTCATGTTAAACCCATCTCACACTTTGTCTTTAGCATCAGATCTGGGAAACGCTTTCTACCTGTCCCTTGTTTTCTGGCGACGATAAAGCTCCTCGATGGACATACACCGCCCCTCCCCCTTCCAAACCCCCTCCACTCGTAGCCTCCCTCACCTCTCTCGCATCTGCCCTTCCCCGTACCGGTTCATCGACACTACCCCTCCCACCAGCAACCGCACCACCAAAACAACAGCAGCACATCGCTGCACAGCACACAATGCAAACACTCTCCGACTTTACAGGATACCTGAGCACGCAAATATACGTGCCATATCGGGGTGGGATGTCGAATATCACTGGAGGAGGAGCTGGAGGAGGCTCAGCAGAGGAAGAGCTGAGAAGAGAAATCAGAGCTTTAAAAGGGTTGGTTCTCAACCGGTACGCATTGTGCTTTATAAATTCGTGATTTTCACTGACACCTTTGTAGACGCTCCTTCATGCCTATGATACCACGAGCAGGTTCTGCATCTCTGATACGCCCAATACCATAATCTTAAGTAGTTGCTGTAATTTGTGACCACTCAGTGTGGAATACATATCCATCTACTACTCAATCTTCAATCGTCGGTATCGATTAGGGGTTAAATCACTTCGTTGTGGCACTACAGCTTCCGAAGAGCCGCTGGTTCGATTCCAGCTACCGACAAAAGTTTTTCATGATTTAGCTAGAATACAATTTACTCGCAAGTACAGGGCTTGTTGCTAGTGACGCAGCCACAATTATCGGCATTGCCTTTGCAGGAGCACTGGGAATGCGAGGGTGAGAAGCGGGGTCAGGAAGTGTATAAAAGGGGCTTTACTTTTGCGGTGTGGGCCTTGTTGGGGCATTGAGCGCAGTTGCATTTGTTCTTTGGGCAGGTGCATCCTGTACCTTCTGGGCCACAGGCGCTGTGTGATGGTGGTAAATAACTTGAATTTTTGCAGTGGTCATCATGGACTTGCCCGCAGTTGGTTTGGCATGTGCAGTCTTGAGTCATTATGAAGTAGAGGTGGGTTGAGACTTGCGTATGTTTTGTTTATATGACAGCTGGACTATTACGTCATTGTCTACGGGATGGCTCAGACATCCATCATCCGATCCTCCATCGCCTCCGTCTCCCTCACTTTTCTCGGCACTGCATCCGCCCAGCCCTCTTCCACCCGAAACCACTCCGCCCTCGCCCTCCGCCTCGACAGCGACATATGGCTCTTTGACTGCGGCGAGGCCACCCAACATCAGCTCCAGAAGAGTACCCTCAAAATGGGCAGGATCAGCAAGATTTTCATCTCGCATACACATGGTTAGCCGTCTTTTTTGGGGTAACAACAATATCTCATGAAAAACAGGGGACCATATATTCGGCCTTGTGCCGCTCATGGCAAGCTGTTTGAATGGCGCGGGCGGTGCTGCGGACGGCGCCGATGATCACAGACTTGCTCTTGATTTCCAAAAACCCGTTTGTATCCACTTCTGATCGCCTATAGTGTCTCATCTCCTTGTTACAGCCGCTGGAGATATACGGACCGCCAGGCACGAGGGCCTACGTGCGCACTGGCATCATGTACACACACACGCGTCTGGGGTCGCCCTACGTCGTGCACGAGCTGCACGCTCCTTCCGACGCGTACGCAGACCCCACGCCTACGCTCGCCCACGCAGAGTCCCCAGACGGCCGCGACATCCCCCAGCACGACGGCACATGGCCCGACATCTTCCACGACGCCGCCGTCTCTGTCTCCGCCGCGCCCATCCACCACTCTGTCCCCTGCGTCGGCTTCGTCGTCACAGAGGCGCCCGTCGCGGGCAAGATCATCCCCGCGCAGTACGTCCCCGCGCTCAAGCGCACCGGCACGTCGCTCAGCGCGCTGCGCGAGCTCCAGCAGGGCCGCAGCGTCGCGCTCCCAGACGGGACTGTCCTGCACGGCCCCGCGCGCCGCCGCGGGCGCAAGATCGCGGTGCTGGGCGATACACACGATCCGTCCCCCATCGCGGCGCTTGCGCAAGGCGCGGACGTGCTCGTGCACGAGGCGACGAACGCGCATCTCCCGGGCGTGGTCGGGTTCGAGAAGGAGGGGGAGACGGATGGTGAGGTCGAGGCGCGGGCTAGATCGCGCGGGCACTCGACGCCGCGGATGGCGGGCGCGTTTGCGAGGCGCGTTGCTGCGCGGCGCCTGGTCCTCAATCATTTCTCCGCGCGATATCCCGGAGATGAGTCCCCGGGCTCTTTGGCGATAATGGCTGCGATCGCGGCTGTGGCTGAGGAGGCGTATGGGCAGGCACCTGTGGTCTGTGCGCGCGATTTCATGACCATCGATATACCCAGGGAAGATTGAACACCACTTGTGTCACACACAACACATGTTAGCAAGTGTTTATAGTGGGATCTAATACATCGATAGCGAGCACAGCGAGCATGTGGACGAAAAGCACAAAGTGCCCCCTGCCGGTGTGGGGGTGTGAACCACTGGCAGCAGCGTGCCAGCTGGAAAGGGAAGCCTAATGGTCACTTTGTTGGTTTGAATTACATGACAAGCAAAACTGTGTGAGCACCAGGCAGCACAGCCTGGTGAAATTAGAATAATGGTGGTGGCTCGGGAAGATGTTGGGCACTATGTAGTGCCACCCCATTTGCCCAAAGACTACACTCTACCACTACTTTTTTTTTTTGGATCAGTTTTATTGTATATTGAGGAATGTGCTCTCGCCCGACATAGGCTGAGCTAATATTCTACTGAGATCCTTCTCATTCTTGGCGGGGGGCGTAGGACTGGCACGGACTCTACTCGTTCCTCGCTTCACCCTAGAGCCCCTCCTGAATGGTTCGAGGGAAAGATAATAGCATTGTCCAATGCAGAATTTCGGCATTTTAAATAAATAGTACGGAAGCGTCCGAAAGCCCGAACAAGTTAGCAGTCCCATCCGTACACAAAGGATGGATCATCCTGCGGGCCAGAGGTGGGGGCGCAGATGCTAGAATTGAAATCATTCTTCAACATAAGATCGACAACATTGCGCGAGGCAATGGTCTCTGTTTCCATGGTTGATATGAACCTAAGGACAATTAATAGTAAGCCAATCTGCACAGTAAACCCCCAAGACGGAAGTGAAAACGTACGGCTCAAACGCATTCACGTAATAGAAACCCCGGCCGAGCTGAACCGGCGAGAATTTCGAAGTCGGTGGCAATTTCGGATACGCGTCCCACTTTGCAAATATTCAGATGGTAAGCATCAACCGGCAACGCGCAGGGTAAGCAAGGTGTCTACCTCTTTCCTGTAAATCCACCCTATCTTCCCTGGGAGAAGTTTCGCCAACATCTGATCACTGATCCGCCCTGCAGAGAAGATTTTGACTGCCCATTCCCCATCTCCGACTACACCGTGGTATGTCAAGGAGAAGAATTCCGGCTCCTTCCCGCCGTGCCGAACGCCTTCGTATGTCGTCAGGATTATCTGGGGCGTTGGGGTGGACCGAGGCAAGGCAAAATAGGCTGGGTTGGGGTGACTGGCGGTCGTCGCTACTAGGGTGACGTGCAGGTGGACGTATGGCTGCGGCAAGATTTGTCGAGACACGGAGGCAGGGACGTCTATGTTGGAGGAATAATACGGCGCGGCGAGAATAACCGACGTGTAATCGACAGAGCCGCGCGCGCTCTGGACCGACCAGCCACGTCCCTTCTGACCAATCCGCGTCACCTAGAATACAAATAAAGTAATCAGCAAAAGCGTACAAGGCCATCTCCATATCACTTTACATCAGTGTTACGGAAGACGTGGGCGCCGGACCGCTTGAGGAACTGCTCAAAGATTTGGAAGTTCCCGCCTTTGATGCCAACCACGCCAGATGCAGCCACGGACGCCAGACCTTCCAGTGCATGGATTTTGTCAACGTTCTATGGTGGGTGTTAATTCGGTTGATGGATCGAGCGCACTACGATGCACGGACCTGTGCATAGTTGACCCGCGTCGCAGCCTCGACTTGTTCGTTGACAAACCGTTTCGAGAGACCCTTGCTCAACAAGTATTTTGACGCCGAGCTGGCGACAAGACCTTCCCAGCCTAAGGCTTTCGATAGTTCGGGGATGCTGGCCCATTTTGGTGTGCTTGGGGAGTAGAGGGACAGGAATTGACCAATCATCTCCATCACCCTTTACGTATGCAGGGGCAAGGTAAAATTGGTGCACGGACGAAGGGAGGGACTTACAGGACCGCCAATTTATCGGGCGAATCTCCATACCTCGACAATGCATTGGCAGCGTCGGCCGGGCTATCGGACATCTAGGGGACCGTTGGAGCGGTGAATATATACAAGTTGAGAGAATGTGGCTCACAGTGATGACGATCTGTTTACCATCCCAGATTGCTGCGTCGTAATTCTCCTCGCTGAAGTCGCGACGCGTCAGTCCGAACTCGTCAGACGCCCTCCACAGGTTCCTGTTGGCGGTGACGAAGATGGAGGCACCAAGCTCCAGCTCCTGGAGCGACGAGTTACGATACGGATATACGATCGTACTTCCTACATCCTACGTCAACGCGTGCGTACGCTGGATTGGTAATGATCCAACGCACTACCACCGATATAATTTTCCCGTTCATACACGTCAACCTCGACGTCGACGCCGAAGCGCGCCTTTGCTTTCGAAATCCAGAACGCAGCAGAGGATCCACCAGCGCCAGCTCCAATAATCGCGACCCGTGGATGGGATGTGGAGGCGACAAAGGATAGCAAGCTAGACAGGAGGAAAAATCGGAGAACCTGACCGGGCGTCTTCATGGTTGACAACAGAGAGGGAGCCGGAAAGTGGGATGTTCTAACTTATATTTATGAAGCGAACGCGCGCTGCCCCACTCGGGCCATACCATTCTCACATCAATATCTGATCCTTGTTATCCGCGTAGCCGCCATCAGCCCTTCTAGGCCGGGAAAGGAATCCTTTGTCTGCCCGTCGGGTGGCATTGGGTACTGATCTAACAATCTCTTTTAGTGTTGTTTGTGCTATCATGATGTTCACGCGCACTAGTTTTACAAGAGAGCACCAACTGGCACACAGCTCTCCCGCGGAAGCGCTCCCGTGTTCCCGTGTCGTTTGAGGGTTGATGAGTCCAAAACCATGCTCCCTCACCACAATCGCCGACGGCCGTTCCCCGCCTTGGGAGTTATCTAAATGAAAGCTTTTGTTAGTATTAAGCGTGTCCAGCCCTCACAGCTGACATTGACCTTTGTTGTGGTGGATTATCCAACGATATTTTCCTAGCTCTCAGACAGAGTTGAAGTTGCTCAGCATGCATGGGGAAGAGAGGGCTGGTTTATATAGCCCCTAACCCATGAAAGAGATAAATAAACAAGTGTGACAAAATGCAATGCGTACTGGCGACAACAGGGAAAATATTATGTGATGACCTATAAATCATCATCATCGTCTGGGGGCTCAGAGAGCTCACTGCTCGCGTCGGTTGCCTCTCCTTCCTCCATATCTTCCCGGAGTTTTTTGCCTAACAATTTGTCCAGCTTGGTTCTAGGATCCTCCTCCACTTCTCCCATTTCAATGTCGTCCTCTGCATGTTCACTAAAAGAGATCTCTGGCACACCAGCAGGAGTATCCCCTGCTGATTGTGGTTGCGGTTGTACCTTCTCCTCTTCTTCCTCGCCTTCCTCCATCTCGACCTCCACCTCTGCGTCTGCAGCGGTTGATGGTCCAGCCGTATTCTCCCGGGTCATTAGTGCGGATGCCTCGCTTGGCTCGGGGAGGGGCGTGGCGCGAGGCGACGATTCGGTATTAGGAACTTCCAAGTCCTGCTCGTTTTCTTGTTCCTTGCCTGTGGACCCTAATGTGCAGAGTTCGGCCACGATACGATCCAATGCGGTTTTATGCCCGCGGAGAGTGCGGTTTTGTGTGTCATGTTCGGATCGGATAGCTTGTATGTCGTTTTCAAGGACGTGGATCGAGCTGAGTCATTAAATGTAGTTAAGCGAGGCGGCTTGGAACTATGTCTGCGCAGGCCGCGTACTTTTCGAGCTCTTCTCTTGTCGGTAGTGTGTTGACTTTCTCAGCAACAAGGTCGTACTCGATTTTACGCCGACGGAGGAGCTGGGCATGCTCCAGCGCAATTTTGAGTTCTTCGATTTGCTCAATGAGCGTCCCGTGCTCGGCGTCTGAGATAGTATTAAAGCGTCGTTGAACCTTGAAAGAGATTCAAAAAACCCACCGATGCGTTCACGCTCCTTTTGATACTCCTCGACCTGGCGGGCCTCAGCCTCGCAGATCATGGTGCTCTTCTTGAGGGTGAGCTGGAACGATGCGAGTTCGGCGACAAAGGCTTCACGGGCATCCTCAATCGGTGGTGGGGCGGCTGCTGTTTCCGCTGTGGTGGAGGTTGTGGTCGGCAAAGGAACCACTTGGGGCGCGATAGGTTCGTATGCGAGCGAGGTGTAGTTGTGGAACTTTTTGATTACACGTCGGAGGGGCCGCTCATCATTGGTGATACGCGCGAGTATGATGTGGTCTGGGAAGGAATGCGTATTAGACATAGATCATTAATTTTTCTTCAATCTCAACAGACCTTCTTCGTCAGTGTTCAGCGTCGTTGCGGACATGGGTACAGGTGAAAGAACGGCAGGTCTCGTGACTTCATGAATGGTCAGAAAATCAATAATTAAAAGTAAAAATACTTGAAATTATGGAATCGACGACTACCATCCTCGGTCTGCTCGACGACCCGTTCGGTCCCTATCCCGACGAACAGATCCTCAGCCACGGGTTCCGTCCAAAACGGCCCCTCTCTGTTCGCTCATTGGAGCTTTGGTGCGGCGACGACATCGTCGGGTGTGTGTTTGTCTTGTAATCCATCTATCGGGCATCAAAACTGTTTTGTTACAGGTTCGACGAGACCGAGGTCATCATCGATGCGGACAGCGGGAGTCGCTTCTCGCAAAATCCAGTGCACGCTTATGGAACCCTCGTCATCGAGTCCTTGGCATGGCTCTCAGACCAGGGCAAGCGGTGGCTGCAGGAGGACTTTCGTGCACGCGATGTGGAACGTAACATGCTCATGAACCAACCCAGTAGACTGACGCTTGAGGCCCTGTATGGCCGAAGCAGGGGTGAAGGATCACGCATAACCGTAATCCTCAAGTTTGACAAGAATATGGGTGCAGAGTTCCTCAATGGCACGTACTTTCCTTGTTATATATATGTAAGGCCTTACTATCTTCATAGGTGGTCGTGCATCGACACCGATCTCGGCAGATCCACCTGCGTTACATCTGATCGTTCACGCAAGGGAGCTGTGCGTTGCCCCATATTCCAGTGCCCATCTGTTATGGCTGCTTCATGACAATGTTCTCTTTGAACCCACAGGCGTCGTTCATTCATGGTCCGGTCTGTGGAACCCCGCACCTTGAAAAAAAGCCGCAACTTCTTTGCGCGTTACAGTCTATGGGCGCTCCTGAATGAAATCGTTGCTCACGATCCCGCAAAGACAGCAGTAGAGGACCGAACCATCGACTGGGTTGTCGCGCAATGCCTCTCTCCTGACCTCCGCAGCCGTGACCGCTACCGCCGGCTTATTTACACCTCAGATGACCCAGGTATCTTCACTGATCCAAGTGACTCGGACTCGTCAGAGGGAGCAGAACGAAGAGTGTCACAAGGTGGCCGATTACGGCGCCCGCATCCCCCGCGACATCTCCACCGCTCTGAGGTGCGTGGCCTCTTCGCGCAACAGTGCGAATGGCTTGCCGCATACATGCTCGCACCCACACACCACACGCTGTGGGTCGTGAATATGCCCAAATGGTTGGGATTTTGTAAACGCGTACGTAAGGCGCGCCAGAATGCACAGGCGCGAGGAGTGCGTTGGGGCATGCCCCACGGTGCGGAGTATGGGCCGAAGACGACCGGGAATGAGATAAATCTGGTGCAGTTTGGGAAGACGAAGGAGTTCTGGCAACAGAAGATCCAGAACGCGATGGTGTCAAGCACAATCGCCAAGGTCTTTCCTCTATTTGCGCCTGTTCGACGCTTTCGGTATTCTTTCTACTTACGACGCATACATTTTATTATACAGAGCGAGCCTTCGTATATATCCGAAGATGAGACGGTCCCACAAACTAGGCCCCCCAATCGATTCATATACGACTCTGACTTTAGCGAAGCGTCAACATCTGGTGCATCTGATTCTGGCGAAAGTATCCCAAGTGTTGATGGGAGCCAGATACCCTCATACTGTTGGGAGCCGCCCGAAATACCCGCAGGATGCTTCACTTGGCGCTGTCCAGACGCAAAGTGTGGGTACAGCATCGATCTGCTCAACCTGACAGATGACAATACGAACGGCTTGCCACCTGAGACGGTACGGGTTTTACATGCGAAGTCGTGGAAGTACCTCAAGGAGGAGCCTGTACAACGCGCACTGGTGCAGATTGTGAGCAAGCATTATGAACGGCACGTCGAGGAGGCTGGGTTCCAGATAGTCAAGAAACAAGGAAGTTTTTACGCGATGAAGCTGCGTCTTGTGCCAACAACACAGCCCCGTCGGAGCGCACGGCGGCAAGGAGCAGTCGCTTCACTCAAATTGGAGGATTTAAAGCCATTTGTATGAGAATCTTTTTGGTCGTGGTTTGTAGGATGATGTGACTATAAGATGTATCTGATACCTCTGTATTACAACTGGGTATAAATGTTTGGCGATTTTTGTAATACCATACCTTATAATCGGACCTATTTTCTACCTGCCGGGACGAGATTGTCCGACAGTGGAAATTTTTCGTCTCGCCTCTTCCTCCAAGTTTGCCCAATATGCAATTTCTTGTTGTGATTTTGGGTGTGCAATGTTATGCGTCCCTTGCTGCATTTGTGATTGAGGTAGAAACATGGGCAATCTTGCAAAAAACGTACACGAAGACCTTGCAGCAGAAAATCATACATCATAGATTGCGAGGTGGCCTTTCGGATGGGATCAGAAATTTGGTTTGTATGCCGTGTAATTAACTTGATGAGTTCTTGCCGCAGACGGAGGAGGCTATTGTATGTCAATCGGGGATCCTTGACGACTGAGAATCAAAGACCCTTACTTGGAAAATATCATTGTCTCCTCTTCGTGGTCCGTCAAAGACACGAATGAGTTGAAATAGTCAAGATAGCGTTTGCAGATCTGGCAAATTAATGCGGACTCGTTAGCATGAGAGTAAAGGGACACAAAAAAGCATTTACATTAGCTACAAACATATCCGTTGTTGCAGATGCCCGTGAAAAGTAGCCTGAACTGACCCCTTCCGCCACCTTTTTGAGAGAATCTATGTGCTCAGACATGCCCTTTTGGAAGACCGGCCACATTTGAAGACGCAGACTGAAGATATAGGTTTCTACAGGGGGGCATTGTCGTTTCTGCACCTCAGTCCCTACATCCTCCGTGAGACGAATCATCGTCAGCAAAGGGATGGTGGCAGGCATGGGATCAAGCGTCGAGCGTACAAAGGTCTATTATATGTTTGTTAGACACCACCTCCCCTGAGCCAGCAATGAGTTTGTAATACCTGACAATATTGAAGAACAGGATCAAAAACTTGTTTCCACAATGTGTCGATAACTGCTTGTTCCTCTTTGGTAGATGGGGGTGTTATTGACGGGGTGGGGCCGAAGGAGTGCCCAGAAAAGTTCCGACCACCTTCATATTCCGAACCAGGCGCTGAGCGTGGCTCTGCAAATGCCCCTGTGTCCAGTACAGGTGACATAGGTGTTGATGGAGAGAAGAGGTGTTTATCCCTTTCGTGCGGTTGGACTGAGGCGCTCACTATAAAAAATGAGGTAAGGAAGGTGAACTCTGCAGTTGCATTGTCCATGAAGACAAGCAGCAATGATCGCAATAGTGCCTCTACAGATTCTTTCTACATGAGCTGGTCAGAGTGGGGTAAACCATGTTAGGCTCCAAGCTTACATGCTCCTTATTGTCGGCCATATAGGCAAGCGTAACCCCAGGGCCTTCGATCTTAGCAGACTGTAGACGCTCGGGATTGATGTCCTTCTCACTTGCAACCAGAGTTTCAAAATTTTCCGTGACACGGTTCTGAATCGGTAGCATGGTAAGTCAAGTCCTTGAACGCAGATGGGACTCGAAGACTACCTTTACCCATCCAAGGCTGCGCGAATATCGCCTGAACCCAGTCTCATAATACACACGTGCAGCTCCTACATATGAGCGTTGGACTTCCTGGGCCACTTTTGGTGCTTGACGGTGTAGAAAGGCATATAACGAGCTATACTTCAGTAGTACTGACGTCTGTATGACTTGCATATTTGTCGTCACGTTGGTGCGAATAGGTTGAAACAGAGCCAGAAAGAAAGCCCGTAATTTTGTAGCTGCCTGAGTGGGGAGTAAGTGTAACAAAATATGGGAGATCAGCAAAGACCTTACCACTATCCGCAAACCTTCTGCCACTTCTCCGAGATCCCTCGCCGCCTTCACTCGTGCGCGGACTTTGATCAGTGTCAGCCGCCGCTCAAAATCATCGATCGCATCGATCCAGGGCTCGCCCACATTTGAGTCGAGGATGAGGGTTGCAAGAGGAGGGGGAATAGTTATGTCCGTAATAAGGCTTGAGAGCGGCTTCTCAATTTTCTATACATTTATATTGGAATTAGCCTCGCGATGTATATGTTTCAAGCTGCCACGTACCCTTCTGCTCTTGAGCTTGTTCTCGATGTCCTTACTTCTATCCTGCAATTCAGATATTTGGCCTGCTACGGCGGTGAGATCTTTCTGAAATGTCGACAGGAAAGTCTCCAAGGAGTCCAGGAGATTAACACTGTTCTAGATGTGTGGCTCAGCGTGAGTTGCCAGTAGAAGCTGGTATTCAGATATGTACCTCTACTTGGTCATGAAGTTCAATTAACTCTCTCGCACGTTCCCGGTCTGGAAGTCTAGTCTGTCAATGAAACAGCAACAACATTCTGAAGAACATACAAGATGTCCTGGGCTTTGAATCTGCAAAGCACGTTCAATTCTGAAGGGTTAACATAGCCCGTAGGTTACACACCGTGGAGGGTCATGTAGATAGTCGAAACTTAGAATGCGGAATGTTAAGGCGTGTAGCAATGTCGTGGCTTGAGTTACAGCACCGAACAATTTGGTTTCGAAACGCTCGATCAATTCCCTTGTCAGACGTACTTGTTGATGGCTATATGTGCAGTGTATAGATACAAGAAAAGCGCTCGTCTAAGCTAATGCGAAGTCTAGAGAAGATGCACCTATTGGGTAATGCTGGGGTATTGCCATGGAATTGCGTGGAAGTGCATCAAATTCATGGTGGAGCATTGGGGGCGTTTGTTCGTCTTCACTTTCTCCACCCAACCCGTGGAAGCAGTCCCAGTCGAACCCCACGGGGTCTACAACACGTTTCTTCAACACATCCGGTAAATCCGGGTGCGCACGGGCAGAATAATTATACCATCTTCGACTTATCATCCAGGTCGCCACCCCTTGGGGTGGGAGCTGGAAACCCTCTTTAGGAGGTCCAACGCACCGCTCCTTGCGTCCTACCCCACGTTTTGGCCTGGAGATCTTGTCTGCTCTCTCCTCACTATCGAGGATGCAGTAAAATCGCACAAGGCGAGTGCTACGCCAAGCACATCCACGCGTTCGCAAGAAGCCAGGGTGGTTGGCCGATGTGTCTGGTTCATCCTCAGAGTCTTCTGAGGACATGCATTCTAACTGAAGCGCTCCATCAAACGTTACGTGTTCGAACGCCTCGATCTTTTGGCGGGCTTCAGCTCGGTTGTTGAGTTTCTATATCACTGTTGAGCTTGAAAGCAAGGTGCTTTCCACATCCATGGTCAGCTCACCGTCTTGCGCCTCGAGATGTGTCGGGCTTTCCTCGCCTTGTGATCTTCACGATTTTTCGTGCTCGCAGCAGCAGTAGCATCTCGTTGTGCCCGGAACTTCTGCCTAAAAGTGACAAAAGATTGTTCGAAGGCAGCATCAAGCGTTTTCTTTCCAAAGTCCTTGCTCGGGACATGCTTATACATTCGGCGCTTGCCCTTGATGTCGGCAAGAACACGAGCCTTCATGCGAGCATTATGGACCGACTGTTTGGTAGTCTTGTCCCACACCCATCGAACGGGTTTGTCCACTTCCAAGGGTTGTCCCTCGACATAACTATCAGGCAACTCCCTGTCCGTTTCAAGTTCCATAGCGAGAAGCATATGGGCGCGTATTGCATGCTGAAGCAAGCGGCATGAACGGTAAAACGGACCTTTGTGTGAGAACCCACTTACATGAATGGTAAGACACCGTTTGTCATGGTGACTTGCACGTTTCACGAGGCGCGTAGCAGTAGACTCATCGCTACTTGAGCTGTTGGCGTCACTAACAGACAGTTCCGAGTTTTGACGCTTTCTACTAGATCTAGAAGATGCCGGAGTACCCCGCTCTTCCTGATGCTGGGGGTTTTCGGCGAACACGAGTTGCGGGGAGGGGGATGGGCTGGTGGAAGATTGAGGTTGTGTCGGAACCGCCGGAAGACCGATCGACTGGGGGGTGTCGTGTTGAGGATGGTGCATGTTGCTGTTGGTAGTATCATAATAAGTCGATTGGTGAGGCCTGGACAATGAATTGTGAGGCGAGCTCGTGAACACAGCTTGCGTATAGGGCGGTACTTGAGAATGAGGTGAAATGGGTGATATAGGTTGCTGCGGTCTTAGTTCAGACATAGCAGGGGACATATTATACTGGGGTGTAAAAAGGCCTGAAGCCTGAGAGAGGACAGGGGAGCTTGTTGTGGATGTCCCAAGGTTTGTGCGAAGATTGACTATCTCGTGCCGCATTTCGAGAAGCGTCCGTTCCATTTCAGCTTGTCTCTGGATATATTTGGCCTCTTGTTCTTGTTCCCATACTAGCCTCCTTGTTCGTTCGATCTCTTGAGCCTCACGAGTCGCTGAGACGATGCGAAGGAGTTCTTGCACAGGATTGGTTCCTTCAGAAGATGTCTGTATCCAGGGACGCGCAACAGTTAACCTACGCCTGAGTAAGCTTATATCCATGTGGACCATCTTATTCACTGGTATACTTACGGTGGTACACTGACCAGAGCTGTAGGAGGCTCTGAGATTGCTAGCTCCAACTCGCTTCGGTGCGGTATATAGTGCTGAGGTGCCTGTACGACTGGTGGCTCAAATGGTGAGGTGTAGTCAGTGATTGAGGTCCGTGGTCTAATGGTTTGAGAGGCATAAGGATTAAGAGCGTTGGAGAGTTCACTTGTGGGCATAACCAGTCGTTGCGGTTCTCGAATCGCGGCACAACACTCTATGATCGAAATGTGTGTAATTACGAGGTGGTTGAAATGCATGGCCAAACAAGTCATAATGCATCTCCCAGACGCGTCACCTTTCTCATTACCACTTGGATCTTCACCGTTAATTTCATGATGGATCAAGATTTCGATATGTTGGGCCATTCTGGACACGGACCTCAACGCCCAGACTCCACCGTGCCCGATAAGTACGCGTTGAGGTTGGCCACATCAAACCCGACTAATTAAGAATTCCACAGCGGCGAGGTCATCCATATATCATCCTTGGCTCTCTTGAAGGTTGTCAATAGTCTTCCTTCTCAAATCCGTGTTCTTATGAATGCATGTTTAGATGCTTAAACACGGACGAGCGGGCGTACCAATGGAGGTTATGGGTCTGATGCTGGGCGAATTTGTGGATGAATATACCGTCCAAGTAATTGATGTCTTCGCTATGCCTCAGTCTGGGACAACCGTCACTGTCGAGTCTGTTGATCATGTTTTCCAAACCAAAATGGTGGATATGTTGAAACAAACTGGAAGGTTTGTGTTTCGTTATTCCCATTGGTATTGTATTCGTCCCGGCTGACAAAGTGCCGTGTGGCTCTAGGTCAGAAATGGTAGTAGGGTGGTATCATTCGCACCCCGGATTTGGATGTTGGCTATCTAGCGTCGATATCAATACGCAACAGGTATGTTGCTCCGAATTAGCTCCTTTGGATGTATGACAGTCTGCTGATTCTTCCCCAGTCCTTTGAATCCCTAAATTCTCGATCAGTCGCAGTGGTCATTGACCCTATTCAATCAGTCAAGGGAAAGGTCGTGATCGACGCGTTTCGCCTTATCAACCCTCAGTCTGTTATATCAGGCCGCGAGCCAAGGCAAACCACCTCTAATATTGGCCACATCAATAAACCTTCAATTCAAGCCCTTATTCACGGATTGAACCGTCACTACTATTCCATTGCAGTCAACTACAGAAAGACCGACTTGGAGCAATCAATGTTAATGAATTTGCACAAGAGAAACTGGACAGAAGGGCTAAAACTGCGGGACTTCAATCTGCATAAGGAAGGGAATGAAAAGGCAATTAAGGTAAACCCCTCCCCATGGAATCGACCCTGAAACTTACATAAACCGCATCATTCTTTTCAGTCCATGTTGGCGCTTTCGGAGGCATACAATAAGTCCGTTCAGGAGGAATCGACACTCACACCCGAGCAGCTAAAAACGCGGCATGTGGGAAAACAAGATCCCAAGCGGCATCTGGAAGAAGCAGTTGAGAAAGCCTTGGGCGATCAGGTTGTTCAAAATCTGGGTACGATGCTGTTGGCGGAATTATAGGACCTACTATGATATAGCTCTGGGGGTGGATTAAATATATGCAGTTTCCATGGCGTTTGGGAATATGGGGTTGACACCCAAGCATATGGGCATAGTTTTGAGCCTTGACAGGGCTTCCTCCAAATCGGACTCATGACTTTATATCACAAGACCATAAGCTCAGTTGTTCATCTGCATCAAAAGATGATACACTTCTTTTTGCGAGAACCACTTCTGCACCGCCTGATTGAGCTTAATCGGAGCAGCGATCACGCTCGAATCCTCTCTGCTAAAGGGTTAGCTGCCCGTCTGCAAATATAACTTCAGAGGCGGCTCCTTAACATCTCCACAATGTGACTTCAAAGCTTCATGGCTGATAATCGCACGAGCAACAATTCCCGCGATCCAGTCTTGCATATGAATGAACTCCAAGCAAAGAAGTGGATTGCCATGACATCAGCGAGGAAATTCATTATCTTGAAATCCTCCCTCTGCTGCTGTGGGTATTACTGAAAATGGGAATAATACCCATCATCTTTGCCCTCCGGATAGCTTTACCCAATCTCCTTTGTGACTTGGATGTCAAGCCGGTCACAGTGCGAGGGTATATCCGCCCCATGTCAGACATGAAATAACCAAGGATATTTTTATTTTGTGCCAATGTGAGCGGATCGATGTTGAGCTGGTGGAAAACATCTTTGTACCGTGCTTCTGCGTGTGGAGGAGCAACGGATGGTCGTTTTGTGCGACGTTTATCCACGGGGACACGGCCTTTGAAGGTGAACTGGTGCGGTGTTATGACCTTTTAGGAGGTTAGCACACGGGCGATATAAATACATACGGTGGCTCACGGTATCTCTCTCAAACGGCTTCCACTGCACAGTAGTGGCTGGTGGAGGAGAGAATGAGTATGGGGATTGGGCGGTGGATGTCAAATGCATACTCTGTTCTCGGATGTCAGCCTCATAGTTAAGCATTTCTGTCAACTGGTCCCGCGGGTCGCTCGGGCTCTTCTCGTTGCGAGTAGAGGATGAGGTTGCAAACCGTGCGACACGGGCTGTACGTGCTGCGGCGCACAGGCTTGCACGAAAGCAGGAAAGCATACTGGAGGATAGGTTCCCGACGCAAAAAGCGCGTTTTAGCTTCTCGTCCGAAACTGTGAGGAAGTAGAAAGGACGATCAGAAAGAGGATACCTTGGCTTTGGGATCTGGTTCACGTGAGGAGCTCTGCCTTTTGCCAACGAGGCGTAGACCGATATTTTGGTGTCACAAAATTCCCATCGGAGATAGCCGAAGGGGAGATTGTCTCCGCCGTAGGATCCGGTTATAATGTTGTGACAGGCGTGACGGGGGCTCAGTAGCAAAGTCTCAGTCTATGGGAACCCCTTACATGTAGTTGGTCAGGAAGAGGGAAAACGGGGAGAGGCTGGAGGATGATCAAGGATCTGCCTGATCGATGGTAGTCGCCAGGCTTTCTAACCGGCGCCGATAAGGGACAGGGGAGATTGATGCTGCATGTTGTTACGATTTTGTTACTCTCCGTTACTCTGTAACAAGGGCGACTAGTATAATAATTTTGAGTTACCGCGTCCCCCTTGGTCTTCGCCAATTCATCCCACCATCTGGCCCTTCATCTCCTCCCCCTTCGCTCTCCTCGCCTCCACCATTCTGTTCCCCATGTCGTGTTGACTATACCACATTATCCTTGTTGTATACTACCTTATATCTTCCTTAACTCTCAAACGTGCCCCATCATCATCCCTTATCCGACCTGCGCGTAACGGCTGGCTGTCTTCAGTGCATAGTCATCGCCGTAGTCCCTTTACCACCGCTCAAGTACACCCATGTCAGACACAATTTATCATCGCCGCCAGCCTCCAAGTCCTCTGGTGTTTACCCCAGATGCTGTGCTTTCACCCATACCAATCCAGGCTCAAGCTAGCAACTCAAGCAGCCATGGCTCTGGTTCAAATACCGTGTCGATGCCTTTCGTCAGGCGTCATGTCACTCGTCGCCTCAAGGCTGCAAAGGCGGAGTGCGATAAGGAGCTGCAGCGGGTTACCAACAATATCACAGTCTTTTTTGAGGAAAAGTTGAGGGAAGGTGATCACGAGACAGAGCGGGAGTTGCGAGATCGTGAACGGGATCGTGATTCGCAGGTTGGTGATGCGGAACCCCTTCGCGATGCGTTTGTCTACCGTGCAACGGAGTTTGGGATGTTGCCTCAGGCGGATGATTACAGCTCAGATGGTGGTTATGAGGCAGAGGTTGAGTACAGTCGCCATAGCCGTCAACGTGCGTACCTAGATGACGACCATGCAAGGATAACGCCAAGTCTAACCCATTCTTACTCTTCACCCGGCCTTACAGCATCCGCCGCCTCACAGGTTAGTCCCAGCTCCCTTCGTCGCCAGAGCACAATGCCTTGGGATCGGCCTGTAAGTTCATCCGTATCATCGAATGCCATTAGCGCCAGCCCTGCCTCTTCCATTGGTATCTTGCCCGACGCACCTCTCACTCGGAAACACTCGACAACATCAGCGCCCACCTCCTGGGGCAGTAGCGGAGCGTCTTCTCGTCGTTTGTCACGCACCATTCACATGCCAGCTCGTCCGACTCGTTCTGGCCATAGTTCTCGCTCCACCTCACGCTCTCGCTCTCCCTTACCTCCATTGTCAACTCATGCCAGCTTCTCTGAATATGGTTTCTCTGGAGCGTTGCCTGCCAATCGGCGTGTATCGAGAATACTTGTGGATGATCCTGTTGATCCGATTATGACAGCTCTCTATGACATTATCGGCGTTGCAACGGATATCACAGATATGTCAATTGCACAGCTCACAGCTCAGCCAAAAATCTGCGAGACCCTCGTACAGAGAGTGCAGAGCATTGGGAAGACGTGGGATGACCATCCCGACTGGCATGGGAGGAATTGGTATGTTCAAGTCCTTCTTGCCGTCGCAAGCCTCAGTCGGGTGGTCGAATGGTGGGAGGCGGAGAAGCAATTTTGGAACTTTGATGAGAATGAGGATGAGCAAGATGAGCCCCTGACTTTTGTCACAAAACCAGTCGCTGATAGCCTCCCGCTTTCACCGCCTGTTCGACAACTGGATTCGGAATTGGAGAACTTCAAGTTAAATCCTGAGGATGAGAATAAGCTTCGATTGACCAGGCCAACGAGTCAGAATAGAAAGCCAAGGGACGATCATCCAAAGGATCTTTCTCTTGCCCAGTCCTTAGTCTCCCGAGAACACCCCGATTCTCAGACTCGAGCTTCTCCTGCAAAAATGACAGATCATAATGAATCTGCACGTATCTTGGCCACCGAACGGCTTAGGCTTCAGGCCGAGACCGCCCAGAATCAAAACATAGTGATGGAACTAAGCCTTGATGGCGACCATTTCCTTTGGGTCAATCATGCATGGCGGGTGGTTGTCGGGTATGTTTTGCAATCAGTCAACTCGCTCTCAATCTGACCTGTACCCAGAACCGATCCAGAGAATCTATCTGGAACTCGTATATCTAGCCTACTGGCTCCTGACGCTTGGAACGTGTTCAAAGATGCTACCCAGCGTCTACAAGAGGATGATTCGCGCACGGTGGAAGCCAAATTTAGGCTGCAAATCGAACCACCATTCGAACGCGACCCTGCGGCTGGCACTCTGTACCAACAGATGGAGGGCAAAGGCATGCTAATGATAGACCGGGAAGATGGGCAACCCTCCCACACCATGTGGGTTGTTAGGCCCCTTGCACCCGCCCGCTATGAACATGATGCCCCGACTATTGCTCTTGAACCTGATGACCTCGCTCCAGAGCCAGCCTCGACCATTCGTGCTGCTTTCGATGACCAACTTGTGAAAGGCCCGGAAACCCCTTTCCCATTCACCGAGCCAATATCCACTGACCCTATCCTATGTCGCATCTGCGAATGCCAAATTCCTCAATGGTACTTCGAAAAACACAGCGAAACCTGTGCGGAGACACACCGCCTGGAAGCTGAGATCGTGGAATGCAACGAGTCTATCTCCGAACTCCGGAATACTATCCGTGACCTAGCTATTGCCGTCGAGCATGCTACCCCCGGCGCGATTCCGGAATATCGGGGCATGCAAGTCTTTACACCATCCACCTCATCAAGCGTAACGTCGCCTCTGCAGCTATTTAGAGCCAATAGAATGCAACGCTTTGGAGTCAAGAAACTACAGAAGCGGTTGTTGGACCAGCTTGAGGACATCTTACAGGTGGCTTCCGACGTTTCTATGCCCTCACTCAAAGATGAGGAAGCCAAGGAGCCAATTGAACGTCAACGCCTTCTATCCCCCGGCTCGGAACGCAAGATATCACAGATTCGTAACTGGTCAAAACCCACGATCGAAGACGCCGCCCTTAGCCAGTTGGTTCAGGATGCCGATCGTGTCATGCGACAGAAGATTGACAACGTCGTACGCATGCAAAACACCATCCGGTATGCGGAGAAGATTTGGCATGAATGGCAGGAGAGGGTCGAGGGTGTGTTGGCTATTCTCGAGTCTGACAGTGAAAGCGGAAGTAGTGAGGGCGAGCAAACTGATAATCTGGCAAACGAGGAGGTTATCATGGACGATCATTCGAGCACCATTTCAGAATATCCTTACGGCCGCGATGTTTCGTTGGATCCAACCCCTTTGGCCTCGCTATCTCCGATTCCTTTTGTTCCCGTCCCAGAGTCTCGATCCATGGCGGCATCCCTCCCACCCGCTACGATACTAGCGTTTCCCCGCCAGCCTTTACACACGCGATCGTCTACTCCCTCTTCTGTATCATCACCCCTTGCACTCGCCGCCCCGATCGTGGCTCCATCTGCTGAAGATGCCATGCCCCATATTTCCCTCGACGAACATCCACAACATCCACATCCCCACTTGACAATCAAAACGTACAAATCCTCTCAGAGCCTTTTGGAGCCCAAATTTATCGTTACTCCACCAGCATCCCCTCTCATCCCAGCGCGTGATGTACCTGGCCTCACTCGCGAACCCTCAGCGAGGCGCGGCCACCGCAGACATTCGACCGCGAATCAACCTCTCAATCTATCAGGACCGCTTTCACCAAGACAACCATCCGCCGCTCCACTGTCTCGTACTACGCCAACTTCCATCAAAGACTTTGATATCATTAAACCGATCAGCAAAGGCGCATTTGGTTCCGTATTCTTGGCCAAAAAGAAGGCCACTGGTGACTACTACGCTATCAAGGTACTCAAGAAAGCAGATATGATTGCAAAGAATCAGATCACCAACGTCAAGGCTGAGAGGATGATTTTGATGAAGCAAGCTGAATCCCCTTTTGTGGCCAAGCTGTATTTCACGTTTCAGAGCAAAGATAACTTATACCTCGTCATGGAATACCTAAACGGAGGCGATTGCGCGGCTCTTATCAAATCTATTGGCTTTCTTTCCGAGGAGTGGGCGAAGAACTATATCGCAGAGGTTGTCCTTGGGCTCGAGTATCTACATCAGCGTGGGGTCGTCCATCGGTATGTCAACGGACCCACCTTGCGTAAAGTTTTCTCAACTAAATGTAACCCCAAGTGATCTCAAGCCTGACAACCTCCTTATCGATCAGCATGGGCATCTCAAGCTGACCGACTTCGGCCTGAGCAGGATTGGTTTACTTGGTCGCCAGACCCGTGAGGCGCAGATCGGAGTTCGCCCATATACCAGGTACAACTCCCGCTCGCGACCGCCGTCCATGGATTCAGCGTATCTATCTTCACCACTTATAAATCCTGAGGGCCATGGGTCTTACTTCAACCAGCGGACGAACCCTGTACCCCGCATGGCCAACAGCCCTTATATTCCGACCTCTGACGAAGTAAGTGAATCGAGCGGGTCCGAGTCTTTCTCCGGTCTGCATCCCCGACGAAGTACCCGTTTGAGCGATAGCCCTTTGCAGTCCTTTGCAACCGAATTGACAAACGACCTTCGTTCCCATTCAAATTCTGGGGGCGGCGGGACCCCACCTGGGGAACAAAAGTTTGTTGGGACGCCTGATTATCTGGCTCCAGAAACAATACTGGGACTTCGCGGAGATGATGCAGGTGTAGATTGGGTCCGTTATTTCCCCACACTTCTTGTGATTCTGTCTAACATTTCCTATTGAAAAGTGGGCGCTCGGTGTAATTACATACGAGTTTTTGTTCGGCATCCCGCCTTTCCATGCTGAAACACCAGAAAAGGTCTTCGAGAACATTTTATCAGGTCACATCAATTGGGACGTGGACTGGATCGATATTTCGGAAGAGGCGCGAGACTTTATGAAAGCTTTAATGACGTTGGACCCCAACGAGAGGCTTGGAAGTGGCGGGGCTGACGAGGTCAAGGCCCACCCATTCTTCACAGGAATTGATTGGAACAAAGTTACAACGACCGAGGCTGCCTTTATACCTCAGGTCACTGACCCGGAATCGACGGATTATTTTGATGCTAGAGGCGCTGTTCCCCAAATGTTCCATGACGATGAGCAGGTCACCTTGCCCACTGCACCTGACAGTCCCACGATTAGTTCAATGCCCCCGCCTTCCCTTCCGCTTCCAATCGGAGGACATAATCCAGGCACATCATCCTCCAGCAGTGACGACTTTGGCTCATTTAGTTTCAAGAACCTACCTATACTGAAGCAAGCAAATGATGATGTCATTCGCAAGCTCAAGACGGACCAAATGGCTCCTTTGACACAGACATTGTCAGAGCCAGCCTCATTGCATCAAAGGAAACGAAGCATCTCTCAGCGTATTAAGAAACCCCCAAGTGTTGTTACAACGATGGAGCCAAAAACCATAAACACTAATCCACCGTCACCCGCCACTTCGACGTCTTCCATAGCATCGTCACCCTCACGCACCAACACACTCCCTCCCCAAAGCAGCGGAGGTACCCATTCTCGGAAACCTTCTGAATATGGTGCTGTAGAGCGCTTCAAACTCAATCATCTCGAGGGTGGTGAGCGGCGTAATGCTATGCCCAGTCGATTGCGGACCGCGTCTGTGTCAAGTGCGGGAGATAGTTCAGGCCCAGAGACTTGGAATTCGTCTGTTGGATATGGCAGCCAGTACGAGACGAACACGCCGCCCTCCTCTGTTCATTCGATCGACCTGAGGAAAGCGCCCGATCCAAGCGACCGTGTTGTCACCTGTTTACTTGCGGAAGATAATCCAATAACCGCCAAGATAATCGAAACACTGCTTATTAGGCTTGGGTGCCGTTGCGTTGTCGTAGCGGATGGCTCTGAGGCTATCAGTGTAGCGATGGGTGATATCAGTAAGTCGCATTTTTCATCAGCGCCTCGAGTGAAGGTATTAATGTTTGATTCGCTAGAATTTGATTGCATTTTGATGGACCTCCACATGCCAGTTCGTAAGTGGTTCAGCACCCACGCACCAGTAGATCCGCACACTAATCACATTTCACAGTCGATGGTGAGGGCGCTGCGCGATATATTAAGAACACCAACAGCAAGAATACAAATACTCCTATCATTGCTGTCAGTGCGTACAGCGGAACCGATCCCAGCGAGGCGAGCAACGTCTTCGCTGCTTCTCTATCAAAGCCCTTGCAAAAACCTGAACTTTTGGGTATGCTTGAAACGCTTCTGTATGCAGACCCCTTGCTAATATATTGTGAAGCCGCCATGCGCCAACTTGGTTTCAAAACTTCCACTGCGCAAGGCGGAAATGGCAATACGAAGCTTACCCCAGCCCACCCTCTTGTTTCATGACCAGAGCACCTTCGTTCACGCTCAACAATGTCCCAAATTATGTTCTAATTGTCCAGACCATTTTGCTCTTTTTTGATCGTCCATTATGTCCGCTCTTCCCTTCTCATTCTTGTCTGTTGCTTTGATCGCCCAAACCCATGCAATATCCAACACCCACTACACTCATTCCATAGCATTAGTTCCAGTCGCATTTTTTCCTACCTGCATTGTAATCCATTTCCTAGAGCCACCAAAAACGTCGATCCAGATTGAGAATATTATTTGTGCATATGTCCATGCGTGAGACCTAGGGAAACCAGGTTCCTCCCACAAACCAGAAAGACACAACTGCCAGAACTCAATCAAACAGCGGCAAAACCCTTTGGATTATTTGCAATCTGTCAGACTTCATTTCGATTTGTATTTGGTAGCGAGGTCGAGACCGTATGGAAAGCCAGGCCGGTGCGTTTTAACTTTTCTATAGATCCCGTATCTCCAACGGACAAGTTTATTGATACCATTCTCTTGTCAATTGCTAGAGATTAATGCCAATGAATTGACGACAACAGCTGAGAGGAATGCGCCACATCGAGCGGACACTGCCCCAACGAGCTCATCATTATTGCCACCATTGCTCGCGGACTACACCCGCGCTCTCGACCCAACCTACGGCCCACAGACAGTTCATAATTCCAACATATTTTTCATGAATAGTAGACCTCACATGCAGAACCACAACATGAGTCGCCCGCCACAAGGCCCCACATACCCAATTCAGCAACAATCTTATACCTATTATCAACCGCAGTTGACTCGACATGCAACATCACCAATTCCGCACCCGTCCCCACCCCTAACCATACCCGTTAAGCATGCGAACCAGCATCTTATGCATCGATCAGCGACTTCCCCCCCGCCAGTGCCCCCGAAGCCATCATCTTTCCCTTCCTTCTCCAACACGGAAATCTCTGCTGTTCTAGCTCCCAAGCCGCTGCTACCCCCATTGCCGCCTCCACCTCCTCCTCCTCCTCCTCCTCCTCCTCCTCCACTACCTCCACCACCCGCAGTCAAAGAGACAGATCAAGCGCCCGAGCAGACTACAGTTTCCTCAATATCGGAGGAGCCGCGTGAGGAGGATGAATTGGCATTAATCCTGGCCCTCTCTCAGTCTGAATCTGCTCAGCAGCAGGCAGAACTGCAGAAGCTCGTACAGCAAGAAGAAGAGGATCTGGCAAGGGCGCTTGCGGAATCCATGAACACGTCAAAGCCGCGCCGCACATGGCAAGAACTTGTGAGCAGCAGTGGTGCTTCTAGCTCAGCGCCCATGATGGATACGGCGAGCAAACCGGCGGCAGAGACACCTTCATCCCGACCGAGCATGGAAAGCGTGGACTCTAGTTCATCGGACCTACCTTACTTATCGGCAACACCCCCAGACTCTACCGTACATCTGGGAGAACTGAAGGATTCCCAGGGCTTGTATCAACAGATTCCACCCCGAATTGAAAATATGATGGATATTCGTTCAAAGGAATCCGACATATATGAACAGACTCTCGAACAACCTGAAGACCCCCCAAGCAAGCCCCCTGAATATGCACAACGTAACAGCCCACCCACTTCGCAGGCTATTGCGCCACAACATCCAACAGTGGGTGAGGAGAAAGCGTATGCGAGACAGGTTATGGCTAAGGATGAGGCTCTTGCTCGGCGACTTGCAGCTGAAGATGGGCAGATACATATCAGCCCCCGGCCAACACCGGCGGCATACGCACCACCCCTTAACAACAACGCACCATTGCAGCATGGTTCCGCCCCTCATGCAAGTACCCAAGCCCAAGACGCCGGACCTTCTTACAGTGCTTCTCTGGATGGGCAGACAGCTCGAGATGACGGCCACTCAAGCGTTAACATGGCCAACCCAGCATCAAATCCCACCCCCAGCAACCATGAACCTGCTTCGCTGCCAGTCCCTATTGTGCCATACCCTCCCCTCCCTTACAAATATGTCCAAGCCAGCAGCAGCCGTGATAACATTCCTAGACCAGCTTTCGAGTCGTCGCCATCTTTGTCGAACACCCCCCTAGGACGTGCAAGGGCATCAAGCAACTCCACTAGTCATCAGGCGGCAAGTGGATCATCTACCCCTCTAAGTTCATCTCCCAGAATGCCTGTACCCACCGTGCAACCACGACAAACCCGAGACCGAGTCTGGTCAATAGGCCCTAGCCAGGGCTCAAATGCGTCTCCTGGCCCTACGCAACCAAATCTAGCCGCTGCAAGTCCCAATCCTAGCATGGTAAACGTTAGCCACTTTATTGACTCGGAGCTTCTGCTAGGAGTCTGTAAGTTTTCTCAAGCATGCGACCGTGACTCCCATAGTTGAACAGATATTTTCAGCTATTGGCTTCGTGCCTCCGGTTCTGTCCCAGCGCCTTGTCCCCATGACGGACCCGATGCCCCACATTGTTTCGCTGCCCTATGGCCGCTGTCCTCCACTACACTTACAAGGTCCAACCTGGCGGCAGCTCCTCAAGTTAATGGCCCGCTCCAGTGGTTCCAGGATAGAGCCAACAGTGGAGGCAATGGCTGTTTCGAAAACCGAATTGCGACTGAGAACAGTAGTTCAGTTTATCAAGGTAGGCCCATACATGATCTCATGGAACTGCTTCATTGATCAATTGTAGCCGAATCTCATGTCAAACGACTGGCGCACCATTCTGTGGTTCTCACTTGACCATCCCGTCCCCCCAACAATGGCTGGCGCACAGAAATACATGGGAACCAACGTCAATGTATTTCCATGGTCATTTATGATGACGCCTATCTCCCCACTTCTGCAAGACGCAGTCGACACACCAGTCTCAAAAACTTTCACGATTCCAGCTTCTGATGCAGTGCCATATCCCAAGCTTCCCATCACTTTCCCCAACCTAGCAATGTATCTTCAGGCAGCATTGGACGATTCAAGACGCTATCTGAATGACAACTCGACTAATAATCGGAAGCTTGCGAAAATGATGCAGTTATGTTACCCTACCAGTAGTACTGATGCTGAATCCCTGGATGGTCCAGAAAAGAGCAGCAGCAGTGTTGGTGGTTTATTCAAGCGAGTGATAGGTTGGGGTAACAAACAAAATAAGACGGGACGGGGAGGAAATGAAGATACATACGAGCTGGTGACACCTTTTGTACCGGATGAATGGGGATAGAGGTAAATTTATTTTACTCTAATCCCTTGAAGAATCTCTCTCGAAGCATGCCCGAAATCTAACGCCGGAACACACACCATTTTGGAAAAGCTATTATTATAGGCATAAATATAGCGTCTATGGCAAAGTTGGTTGCAACGGTCGTCTTTCGGAGGCATAAATTCAGTTTAAAGATTCAGTGTAGCTGTATCACAGAATAGTTAGCATAATAAATTCCCTGGTCTTGGCCCGCTTGAAAGCTGAATGCTAGTGATGTGCTCAGAACTTCATTGGGGTTGTTGTGGGGCTTGGATATAAACTTCTATTGCCATTGTGGCGCATGGACTAATGCTTCCTGTCCACGCCATCAGCATCGTGCACCTGCTAGCTTATAAACTGTATGGCGGAATTCCGTTCAGGACAGGCCTCATCCCAGGCCCTTCTCCTGTTCTTCGATTGCAACGTGCAGTTCCTTCCCCCGAGAGGTTCACGTTGGGCAAAGTCATCTGATGCTTCACATCAATGAGAAGCGAGTTCTCTATGCCCCCCACAGCAGACACCACCGGATAATTTATTATTCCCAGCTGCCATTTATTGTTCATATAAAAGCAATGGATGGGCAGTCAGCCGAATAACCCTTCTGTCGCTTATGGAGTCTTACCGCGAAACACAGTCCAAGGACGATGTCGACACCTCTTCCAACTCCCAGCCGGACTACGAGTCGCAAGAGTTCGAGTCCGAGGTCGCATCGCACAGGCTTTCGCTGCGTGGTCGCAAGCTCACTGTGGCGTTGGCCTTCGTGACTGGCACGGGATTCACACTTTTTGGGTGAGCCGAATGTCTTCTCGTTACGAAAACATCGAATATACCTATAGGGCCCCTTAGCTACGACCAAGGCGTAATGTCTTCCTTGCTCACCGCCAAGCAGGTATGCTGGAGTTTAGCGTATGCTAGAGATTAGCGCAATAGAACCTCCTAACCCTTCAGCATCTCTAGTTCGAAAAAACATTTCCGCAAGTCATTGTGTCCGATGCCCATAGAAACCATGCAACTTTGCAAAGTTTCCTGGTCGCCATATATGTATGGGAATTGTATTGCTGTGGGATAGCTGCTGATTTCGAAGGTCATAGGAAATCGGTTGCCTGGTCGGAGCATTGTCCAATTTGTGGGTCGGTGATAAGCTTGGACGGCGACGAACAATAATCGTTGGAGGTGTCATAATGATCATCGGCGCAATCCTCCAAGCAACATCATTTTCGTATGCTCAGATGATAGTTGCGCGGATAATCACTGGTCTTGGCAACGGGTTAAATGTAAGTACTTTAAAAGTTATTCCATGATGATACGCATACGGTTCATTCTAGACTTCGACCGTGCCCTCTTATCATGCTGAGTGTTCGCCAGCCGCGCGGCGTGGTAGTCTCATCATGATTGAGGGAAGCCTTATCACCTTCGGAATCATGATTTCGTGAGTTATGTTTGGCATTCAAAGGCGATCGATTTCTGAACGCGGAGGCTATAGATATGTGCGTTCTGATTTTGATTTGCGTTCTAAAAATGATAGCGTTAACCACAACTTGTTCAGTGGTTGGATTTTGCGCTGTGGGTTCCCACCGCTTCATCAGGGATAATGTGCTCAACATGACTAGCTTCTGGGCTGCCAATTCTTCTGCACAATGGAGGGTCCCGGTTGCGCTTCAAATTATTTTTGCCTTGATTATGATCTTTTCGATTGGTTATGTGCGTCATACGTACGTATATTCGAGGGGATTACTCACAGACGTTGACTACTAGTTGCCCGAGTCGCCACGATGGTTCGCATTTTGAGATCTGGCGCGATGAAACGAGTAATGCTGACTGCTTGGATCTACAGGCTCCTCAAAGCCAACCGGCCAGCTGAAGCCATGGCGGTTATATCAGCGTTGGAAGACAAATCAACCTCAGATCCCGAGGTCAAGCGCACATTTCTGGCCATTACTGAAGCCGTCGCAATGGAAGACCTGGATCCTGGTGCCAATTACGGCATCCAAGGGAAAAAGCCAGGCTCAGTTGTAAAGAAAGCCTCGTTGAAGGAGCTTTTCTCGGGTGGTCGCAGCCAAAATTTTCGCAGAGTCGCCCTTGGTGTTGTCATTCAGTGCTTCCAGCAGGTAATAGTGATATGTTCTGTTAAAGGCCTTTCTTACTCAATATTCTTGTCTGAAGATTACTGGGATCAATATCATCACCTACTACGCTGTATGTTTGCCGGGTTTGTGACAGACTTCCCAACTGACTTGGTCAAAGACTCTGTTATTCGAGCGGCTCGGGATCTCGGATACAAACTCACGTATCATCGCAGCATGCAACGCAACCGAATATTTCCTCGCTTCCCTGGTTGCAATTGGCCTCATCGAGCGGATTGGCCGGCGCAAATTGATGTTTTTCGGCTCAACAGGTCAAACACTGACCATGGTTCTGCTTGCAATTCTTGGTAGTATCAACAATTCCCCCGCTCGCGTCATAAGTGCCATACTTTTGTTTGTCTTCAATTCATTCTTCGCTGTGGGTTGGTTGGGCATGTCCTGGTTATATGTGAGTTATATTGATTACATTTCAGTGACGCCATGTTCATGATTCCAGCCTGCCGAGATCGTTGGACTCCGCATGAGAGGTCCTGCAAATGCATTATCAACAGTGAGCAACACTTCATTTCAGCATGGAGAATCGGGTTCTAACTCCCTATATATCCACTAAGGCAAGTAATTGGACTTTCAATTTCCTGGTGGTCATGATCACTGGGCCTTCCTTTGAAAACATTTCGTGGGGGACATATATTGGTAACGTAGTGCAGTGAAAGCATACGAACCACCCTAACAACTTGAACTGGCACAGTATTTGCAGGTCTAAATGCCATCATCATTCCTGCTGTGTACTTTTTCTTCCCCGGTAAGTTGGAATATATTGGAAAAAGGGACACACTCACTTCAATGCAATCAGAAACCGCGGGGAGGTCGCTAGAAGGCAGGGTCAAAGTTAACTGTTAATGATGTACCATTTAACTCAACTCACCTCCACAGACATGGATGTTATCTTTGCCCTTGCATATAATGAAGGAAAATCCCCGGTCGAAGTTTCATTGAGAAAAGATATACCTTTAGCTGGTTCCCCTGAGGCGGACATAATCTTGGGGTTCAGCGTCCCTGGAGAAAACCCAGAGTCATATCCCCGGCAACGTGTTATTACGGGGTCGGAAAAAAATGAAGCTTAGATGTTATATTCGAAACAAATTGTAGTGCATTATAATCAACTTGTTTCACGAGTGACTCTTTTACGTCGTGCGTGCTCCCGTTCCATTTCAAGCATGGCCTGTCGATACGCTGGGCCATGTCCTACAGCCGGAATTTGCGGTTTTCTGATGGGCCCAAACCGATTAGGGGGCCAAAGGATGATAGAAAGTCGTGATTCCACAAGTGCGAGGGGTATCTATATTCGATGAGGTCGGGTCAACTTGAACGGGGAAAGTCAACTCACTGGGCCGTAGAGATTGCTATCATCGCTGTTGAAGTAATCGTCCCCTATAAACTTTTGATTTAGCGGTCTCGACGCGAGAACGAAAGGCACACCTTCAACCCAAACGTGACCTTCAGGAACGCGCACCCGAGTAAGAGGATATGGGGGGAAAGTGTTTATAGTGTCACCCTCTAAAGCGCATATTCTTTTTATGAGAACGCGTGATGCATCCTCTGGACACCTGTGATTACTTTTTATGAGAAGAAACACGAGGGAAAAGAAAAATGAAGTGACACGACCTCAATGTAACTATGTCACCTCTTTGATAAGATCTTCCAAAGTATACCGAGAAGCGGTTGAAAAGGGCGACGTCCCTCCAGGTAGACGAATCAGGGTTCAATGTTGGCTAGCTGAGGTTGTTGTGGCATTTAACAACGACAAGGCAAGGACACGGATGCCGCACCTGCATACTTCTTCCGGTGATGTACTTGATATCATAGAAATCCTGAGCTAGAACGATGGTAATAGGTATCCAATACGGCCATGATTTTGGGGTGGAATATTTTCGGAAAATAGGAAAGAGACGTTTGCGAAAGGCGAACATGAGTTGAACAGACTCTTACAAGCGTGAGAAGAATAAAAGATGTATGTACTGAGTGTATTAGTGATGCAATATAGCTGCAGTCTGTTACAGTTAACGAGTAGTGGTTATTACATTATATGGAGCGATCCGAATACTCTTAGAAGTCTTCTTCGAGGGAGCTAACATAAGCAGTTCAATCATCAGCCAGAACCTCATTGATGGTATACTATCAATGGAAGCTTACAAGAACTTTTGTGGTGAATGATTAATAGCAGTGCAGGGCCCTGACGAATGGTTGATGTTGGCCTTGGAATATTCTGACACTCGCTTTTCAAAAAAATTGGTCTTCCCTTGCATGGATATCATGTCCATGAAGTCGAAAGGGTTGGCGGACCCATAATGCTTTTGGTTGCCAAGGGACACAAGTAGCCGATCTGCTACAAATTCGATATATCGACACATGAGGGTGGCATTCATCCCGATGAGACCCACGGGAAGAGCATCTATTATGACTTGGTTGAGAAACAACAATCATATAGTTCCAACAATACTCACCAGTCAAAAACTCCTGCTCGATTTTAACAGCGTCGGTCACTATTTGCAAAATCACATTCGGGTGAGGCCTCCGCCTCAAATATGAGAATAACAGGCAGGCGAAATCAGTATGCATGCCTTCGTCCCTGCTGATGAGCTCGTTGGAAAAGGTTAAGCCAGGCATGAGACCACGTTTCTTCATCCAAAAGATGGATGCAAATGAGCCCGAAAAGAAAATCCCTTCCACAGCAGCAAACGCGACAAGACGTTCTCCGAAAGTCGATTTCTCGTCTGCGATCCATCGCAGAGCCCATGCTGCTTTGCGTTTGACGCAAGGGATGGTTTCAATGGCATTGAAAAGAAACCTTTTCGCTCCAGAGTCTTTGATGTAAGTCTCAATTAATAGGGAATATGTTTCTGAATGAACATTCTCAATCATAATTTGAAACCCGTAAAAGCACCGTGCTTCCGCAAGCTGGACTTCGTTGGTGAAGCGTTCGACCAGATTTTCGTTGACAATACCATCAGATGCCGCAAAGAATGCAAGGACATGGGAGAGGAAATGACGTTCGCCATCATTCAGGCTGTTCCAATCAACCAAATCATGAGAGAGGTCGATTTCTTCTGCTGTCCAGAATGAGGACTGCGCCTTCTTATAAAAGCGCCAGATCTAATGGAAGAGGTTTGGATCGAAAGAAGAAAGTTAGTGAAATAGATGCACACCTCTTCATACTGGACTGGGAACAGTACAAACCGATTTCGGGACTGTTTTAACAGGGGTTCCTCAGCTGAAGAAGTAATCTGAGACTGGTGGTAGAACTGATCGCAAGATAAAACCCGCGCACACTCAGGCAAATCAACTTCGCCTACGAATTGGCACGTCTGGGCCGTGGCCTGGGTATCTTGGTATTTGCATTTGTGGTCTTTAGTGGGGATATCCTGTGTTTTTGCTAAAGCGCCATTTGTCAGATTCACGAATGTCTAAAAGGGTAAGCCAGCAGACTTCCGATAACAGAAATGTAAATACCTTATCCAGAATTAAGCACATACACAGAACCCAAATGTTCCAGGTACCGAGCGAAGAGGAAACCAGTGCACCACTCAAAATGTTTCATTTTTATAATTTGAGTCAATTCCGAAACACGTGCGGCCTTAGTCATAGGCGCGTAATTTATGTGACCGAGCCGTGACTAACTCACGTGCCTCGTGATTCCACGCGACAACAAATCAAAGCAACGCGTTGGAAGATGTTGAAAATGCCAAATACAACCATACATTCAACGGTCCAAATTTTTATAAAAGGCACCTATTCTTTAGATACTTTAGTTTCCTTGAACTCGCCAAACCCAAATCCTACTAGACCCTTATCATACCAATGACTGCCATTCCATCATTCCGTCTCGCTTCCCCGGGTCCTACCCCAAGCAAGAAGGTATGTCTTGAACCCGTCGTGTCACATCACTCATTTGACGCGAGGCACATTAGGCTGCCGCTGCTCTCGCTGCGTTCTCCTTGGAATCACCTACCAAACCTTCCAAAAAGGCTACAGTCCAACTAGTCGACGATGCCCGCTTGCCGGAATCGCCCAAGTCTGTTGTGGACCTTGACTTCGAAGAGGGAGTCGATGTGCTCACTGCCATGCGCCGAAGATTTGTGGGCGAGATTGACTTGCCAGAGAGTGAGGAACCCCTTTTAAGGGAATCTAAGCGTCGCTTTGTTTTGTTCCCTATCCAATACCATGAGGTTTGTTTCACGCCTACGTTCGGAGCAACTGCGTTGCTCATGCAACCTTTCAGATTTGGCAAATGTATAAGAAGGCGGAAGCATCATTCTGGACGGCAGAGGAAATGGACCTGTCCAAGGATGTCCACGATTGGAATAACCGCTTGAACGACAATGAACGTCACTTCATCTCCCATGTCCTCGCATTCTTTGCTGCTTCCGATGGCATCGTCAATGAAAACCTTGTTGAGAGATTCTCAAATGAAGTACAAGCTGCAGAAGCCCGTTGCTTTTACGGATTCCAAATCATGATGGAAAATATTCACTCGGAAACCTATTCTCTCCTCATCGATACATATATCAAGGATGCTGCTCAGCGCGAATACCTATTCGACGCCGTTGAGACTATCCCATGTATCAAACGTAAAGCCGACTGGGCCCTCCAGTGGATTTCGGACACGAAGTCGACATTTGCCGAGCGCCTTGTCGCCTTTGCTGCTGTCGAGGGCATCTTCTTTTCAGGATCCTTCGCATCGATCTTTTGGATGAAGAAACGCGGGCTAATGCCAGGTTTGACGTTCTCCAATGAACTTATCAGCCGGGACGAAGGCATGCATACCGATTTTGCCTGCCTCCTCTTTAGTCATCTCAAGAAGCGTCCTCATCCTGACACCGTGAGAACCATCATTACCCAAGCAGTCAAGATCGAGCAGGAATTCCTCACTGGTATGTTCATTCCAGTTCTGCGTTGATATGACCAACATCTTATCATCTCGATAGATGCTCTGCCTGTGAAGCTAATTGGAATGAATTCTACCTTGATGTGCCAATATATCGAATTCGTCGCTGACAGGCTCCTCGTGTCGCTGGGCAATGTC
>JASFDG010000016.1:5192-24816 GCA_036937095.1 Phaeolepiota aurea
AGTATGCACCCCTCAGCGCCACACGTCGTCTAAAAAAGCTCATTCCTTAACAAAAGTCAGAACCATAGTTGAGAAAATGAACCCACTAGCAAAGGTTCTGAGGGATGCCACGTTAAATTCCTTACGCCCCGCTTGTGCCCTTCAAGCCGGCTTGCTATGAGGGTATCATCCAGATCTATTAGTTTAACAAAAAGCTCACTAACCCTCGTGAACCAATGGACGTATGAATTAAAAAATCAGGACGTACTCTGAGCCTACCGCTGCCTTTTTGCCTTTGGGGTCTATTGCAACACACCTCGCAGCAACGCCATTCATGGTGGTCAGAAGAGAATCTAGTTCGCTCTTGTTTGATAAATATCTTCGGACCTCCGTGTCCTCGCTTGCGGAAACCCAACAGTCATTCTGTGGAATGGGAAGGGGTTGATTAGATCTTGGATTTATTCATTCTCCTGGACATACAGAGGCTGCAACAGAGGTTATGGCCCCATCTGCTTCTCCAGCTGTTGCCGGCTCCTGCTCAGCCCCTTCGTTCATTTTCCATATCCGGACGATGCAATCCTGGCCTCCAGTAAGTGCGCGACTGTAAATTTAACCGAAATGAGGGACACAACATGTCGCAGTGGACGAAGTACGTACGACCCATCCCTCGAGAAAGCCAAACATGTGTGTCCCGGTCCATGTGATGAGTTTGTAATGAGTTTAGACATCGGTCATGAGGAGGTTTGAGAGAGCAAAAGGATGTTGGCGCGTATACACGCTCGTCACAGCAATGTCACGACGCGTTCGTGACTTGCCCCTTTTCCCATGAAATGCTCAACCGCAATGTCGCTAAGCATAGTTTTCTCCCCGACAACACTTGAGTTCGAAATCATCGATGCATCCAATCAACAGGGCCGAGGTTGTTACGGGGGACTTTTGGCGCTGCGAATTTGCCGAAGCCGACATAGCCAGCCTGGCAACAGCGACCTAGTCCCAATGACAAGTCATGACAACCAAAAGGATTTGTCGCAGAATTCGCTCCCCATCGTTCCCCGGTCTTCCATTTTTCTCGAGGCGCATGGACCTTTTCCGCCGAACCAACCTTCCAGAGTTCATATCAGTGATGCAACCCCATCTTATGGCTGTGGCGATAGCAGCCAAACTTGATATCTGCAGATGTCTCTGTGTTCGGGGGTGATGGATTCGCCCCCTTTATTGGTACGCCACGCTCTAATATTAGCATAATTGTCTCGTCATCAGTGGTGGGTGATTACCAGTGATCTAATTAATCTATATCATTCTGTTATGATTCCCCCCTATATCTAGGGCAGAGCTCAGCTTTACAATGTTCCATCCATCGTTACGAAATGAACGCCCCCTTGCCTCCTCCGCTATTCGCCTTCCTCTGCTCATCTATATGTATCGCGAGCAGTGCAGTCGTATTTTCTGCACTGGCACTTCAGATAACACCAGTATTCTGGATGATTCCCGCAACATCCATCCTTACCGTGGCTTATCACACCACCTTCCTCCTGATCGCAAGGACACAGGAAGTCGACTCCCCAAAGCTGTTTTCAGCAACTCATGAAGCATGCGCGTATATCGTTGCTTCAATATGGACATCTGCATTAGGCGTCTCCACTGCGTATACGATACTCGTATGGCTTGGCCGTGTGGCCATTCAGCCAGGGGGACACCACCCTTGGGCCACCATTATTACCACGATGAACTGCTTCCTAGAATGTATAGTCGCGATTTGCATTGCCGCCCTCGTGCGGAAGGAAAAGAGGCGAATTCAATACAACGAAAAGTGGAAATGGAGGAGTGCCCCTGGCCCCTACCAATGGGGGTAAGTTGGCCCACTTTATAGCTTTGAGGGGATCGTTGACAACTTTCTTGAAGGATTGGGCAAAACTGAAGTCACTTCTGTAAGATTGCGAAAACCGAAGTCCAATATTGATACTGGGCATTGTAGTACTTCTCTCATGATGGTCTTTATGGCCTTTACGACTGCGACATGCTCACGCCAGCTTTTATGATTTAAAATTTCAGAATACAGGATACAATGCGAAGAATCATTACTGCTGCATTCATTTTAGTCTAAGAATGGACTTCGAGCTCGAATTCAGACTCTTCACTGTCTTCCCCTTGGATCTCAGTTGCTGGAATAGTACCTTCTATTCGCTGGGCAGCGCCAGGATCACAGGCACCACCACCTTCCACAGGTGCCACAATTTTGTCTTTGTCTTTGTTTAGGCCTGCATCTTCACTGGTAACAGGAGCACCAGATAGAAACGACTCTGCAAGTGAGCTTACAGTCGTCACTGCCATGTCCAGAACAGTCTCTACTCGCTTCCTCAGGGCTTCATTGGTACTCGTGACCGTCTTCGTGATAAATATCACAATCAGCTATAAATTCCACATCAGGCGACGGCGAACGGCGAAGCTCACCAATGAGAGAAGATGGATCCGCGCATCAGCTTCGTCAAGCCGGACCAACAGAGAGGGCTCGTGATCATCTTGCCCTTGTTCCGGCTCACCCTCAGACACCTCAGGCATGTGCAGTTCAACCTCACCAAAATGGGCTTCAAGGAACATCGCTAAGCGCTGAATCCGCATCACTGATGAGGTTTCATTGTCGTGATCAGCATGTGGGTGTGTGTGCGAATGGGAGTGCGGTTGGGAGGTTACTGTGGATGAATTTGAGTTAACATTATACGAATCCAGTGAGATATGAAAAAAATTGGACATTTTACAGAGGCAGGACTCTTATCGATCCCAGTTATGAGCGCCAATGTCGAATCTGCGATCATGTCATTGCTCGCGCTTGATTCCCACTCCAACGTAAGCTCGTGTTCCTGCGTTTGTTTGACATCAACAACGCTCATAACCTGGCAGGTGACGATCAGTTGAATGAGGGTTTTTTTTTTATTGGGGACTTGATACTGACACGCATTGTTGGAACACCATCTTTATCCAAACCCTCGTCCACTGATCCATACATACCCTCCAAATGCCAACGGAGCAGATCCCATCTTACGCCGAGCACGATTCTTTGTCGCTGAGTGACAGTGCATGTCGATAAGCCTGCAAAGTCTCGAAGGTCTCGTGGGTCAAGAAGCGTATATGAATAATCCTTGGCAACCAGTAACCCAGATAAAACCTCATTCGGCTGTACGGGCTTGTCTGCCAACGTCCCAATGGCCTAAATAACCACCATTAGTAGTCCATATAAAGAGGATGAGCGGCCCGTATACCTTGGCAACGCGCTCGCCCCTAAAGGACAAATTCAGCGTCTCGAGATTTCGAGGAGTATGGATCTTGACATCCTCATCTCGTTCCTTGAATTTGGAGGCCATAGACTTACGTAGGCGCCCCATTGCCGTCTGCTCTCCATGGACTAACACCTGCCAATACTCAGGGGATGTACATCACGAAGATGATTAAACCCTACCACATGTTGAGCTTTCACCGCCAGGATAAATTCGGAGTTTTGTGAATGATCAACGTGCGCGCTGAATGAAATATAGTCTACCGAGATCTTTCTCGGAATAGTCGTGCCTTTGAGGGATGTAAATTCTTCGGGCTCAGTCATGATGTCCTAAAGGCAGAAGGTGGTAAGCCTGAATACCAACCAAGGGTGATCTGATAAAAAGGACACGCATGCAAAATCCTCAAATGGTGAATGGGTTGAAAAAGTGTCCATTGCAATGAATCATTATTTACACGAAGATGCCCTAAATGATTATCCTTAGAAGCGGGCCACGTATCACTCACCCTAGCAAGTGTGCCTTCGATTGAATACCCTGTGATTATGAGGCCATTGCGAGAGTCGGGTGCCCAATATTCGAATAATTCGCGACTGGGGCCGACTTGCATGAAACCAGGGCTTGCGAGAACGACGCAGGGGGGACCTTCTGCGATCTTCTTTTCCCAGCCTCTTGTTTGCGGTACGTTGGAAATATGTCTAGAAAAAGGAGTTATATGTACAAAATATGAATGGTTGAGATTGAAGTGACTTACTTGAAAACAAAGGGATTATCGCGCTTTGCGAATCTCGAACGAATATTGGAGTTCATCGTATGGATATATGTCTGATAAACAGCCATGCACTTCCTGGCCAGGCTTGACGCGTAGTAAATAGGCACGTTGTGAAGTTCGGGATGTTTCTTCCAGTATTCATCTAGAATCAGCAGTAACTCTTGTGCTCTCCCGAGGGCAAACGCGGGTAATAGGACGTGGCCACCTCTGCGAATGATTGAACGAACTAATTCTGTAAACCGGGGTTCTTTTTCGTCCCGCCCTTCGAGGCTTTGCGTACCGTAGGTACTCTCCACGATGAGGACATCAGGGCGAATGGGAGGAAGCTCTGCTTTGACCAAATGTCTGTCTTCTTCCCGAGAGTAATCTCCGGTGTAAAGGATTTTGAGGCCAGCTATGTCAATTAGGAACATGCAAGCACCCAATACATGTCCGGCGTGGTAAGGTGTGAACGAGACACCAGGACAGATTGTGATTAACTGATGGGCTGAGACTGGGATGATGGAAGCCAGGGACATGGACATATCCAAGGGAGAAAAGAGGGCATCTGATGAGGAGGAGCTATTCGAGGATTATTATGAGGGGGGATGGGGGTACGCGGGCACCAACCTCATGCGAACATAATCTTGCATCATGAACTTGTGAACTGCCTTGGTTGGATGCGTCATGTACACTTTCCCTTTCCCATCTTTGAAATTTGTCTATTGGCATAAGTTTATGATTATAATAGCACCTCAGGGAATTAGATATGGTAGGTACCTTTTCTGTGATATATGTGAGGGCAGCTGCATGGTCCAAATGGAAACTAGAAAAGGATGCTGAATGAATACACCTGCTAGATATATTTTGAATCTCACTGTGTTATCAGAATCGCGTCAACCGTACTCCAGTCCAACTCATCAATGAAGGGGAGTGAAGCCATTCCACTATAAGCTGGATGTACGCCTGCATCACACACGATTGTTCGTCCCAGATATTGGAGGACACAACATGACCGCCCAACTTCCTGTCCTGCACCGAGAAGGGTGACACTTAGTGTGGGTGCATCCGCCATTGAAAGACCTTGTTATTTGGACGAGGAGAGCTCAGTTAAGAGTGAAGGGATCAGAAGAAAGAAACATGAATGATCAAACACTCCTACTGATTTGTAAGCGCTCCGACGCCTGGTCACGACGCATATTCATCTCTGGTCTTACTACACGGAAAACCATGGAGTCAGAGGATGATATGTAACACCTCTAAGTTCTCTCGAAGTATGATTTTTGAAACCTTACAATCCGGATTAGCGTTGCGCCTTGTTGATAAACGAGGCAAAGCGTCTTTTGGCACTTGTCTCCGCAAACGACGCAGCCATGTTCATCTGGCACCCAGTCGAGTTAAGAACTTGACTGACCAACGCTTAGCTTGTTTATCAACAACCCCGGCTTGGAACGTTCGATGATAAAAACTGCAAGCCTATATATTTTACTCCTTCGGCGTCATGTGCGCTGCGTTTTAAATATGCGCAGGCAAAGTTATCGGTTAGTAGCCCTGCAGAGCAAAGTTCCACCACCCCCCCGAGTGCTCATGGGTAGCTTTGGCCAATATAGTATAATGGTATCAGCGAAAAGCTCCCCTCCATTCCTGCCAGTCCCTTGCCCAATTAACTCCCCTTTTTTGATCATCTGAAAGCCAAGGGGTCATCTCGAAATGTCGACGCTGTTTGTTAGTGCTGCTTTGATAGCCCTCCCCACCAGTATAACTGTGAAGCCTTTGCCTAATGCACAAAAATAGTTGCGCTGCCTTTTCTTAGATATGACGGCAACTTTTTTTCTCACGAATTTACTTTCATAGTATACAGTCATATATCCGCCGCCATCCTCCCAACACCTATGACAAGGTAAATGCCGCCGTCCAGTAAATCATATCCAACAGAGAAGACGTTGGTAGCAACTACTGCCGAGGTTGCTGCTGAGAGGACCTGGCAGCGCACCTGGGAAAAAAACAAGCCCGTATGCGTTTGGACTAGGACTCGGGCTGGAGTTGTTCGCGTAGTATATTCAGCCTCCATTTAAGTAGTAGTTTGTGATACGCACGGCTTTGTAAGCCACTTTCAATTTTTGATGAGCTTTCTCCACCTCTGCTGTGAGCTCCCAAATGGCACCGCCAAGACGCACGAAATCAGCTTCAACCGCATCTAAAAGGCAATCCGCCAAACAAGCTCTAAACAAAAAGAAAAAGGGATCCACAAAGTTCAGAAACGACGAGCTGCGAGAGGCCCTTGATCGCCAAACACAAGCGATGTACGATGTATGTGGGCTCATAGGTTTTGTCACCTAAAAGCTTTGCGTCGTCTGGAGCTGATATGCTCATTCTGAGATATCACAGGCTAATAACGTATTGCCAACCCAAGTGGCACCCTCCGTTATGGATGATGTGCCGTCTGCGTCAATGCAGGATCTGGCTAGCGCATTGAAAACTCTTTAAAAAGTTGGTGTGATATCGGACATGTCATTCAGACTCAAGGCGTACGCCAGGGGTGTGATCACTCAAAAAGCAAATCTTGCGAAGCATGGACTAGCACACATGGTATTTTATCAAGCTACCTAAGTACATAATAACAGAATAAATCTCTTCAATCAGGTAGGTACTTTACAAAGGGTATCGCTGACGCAGGACTCTGTAAGAGAAATCTTTACAATGAAAAAAAAAGAGCAATCCTCAATCAAGAAAGAAATTTGGATAATCGAACCCCAAAAAAGAGGCTCGTAGGAACAGAGATGGTATATCCAGCTTGTAAAAATCCATCAGGATAGTAGTACATGTATCGAAGGGTTGTTCAGGTCATTTAGGTCATCTCGTCCCAGGTCGGGCGTGCAGTTCCGATTGAGAGCTTGCCAAGGTTTTTCCTTTGTCGGAGGTTCTTCACCTCAGTGTTAATCAGGTCACGGAGGCGCTCGAGGTCGAGGCTGCGCTCGGCACGGGAACCCATAAGAATATTTCGCCAGATTCCGGCGGCTGCAACAGAATTGTCGATAGGCAACTGCATAGGCCGATGAAGGCGAACCATCTTCTGCATGAGGTGGTCAGGACTTGGGTATTTCGTGTTGGGCCAAGCCACCCTAATGGCAAACCACCAACCAAGGGGCTGGGCAAAGCGACGTCAGTCTGCTACACCAAAATAGATATTGATAAGAGCACTTACTCGACCATCGGGGAGCGTTCGTTCAGGGTACGAATCATACGTCGTCAAACCACCATCAGGGAGTGAAAATCTGGGCAGTCGTCAGGATGAGGAGGCTAAAAGAGACCACAATATGCTTACCTATGAACAACCCAATGATTGGGATCTGACCTATGCTTTGCCAATACAACGAGCAGTCTTGGTGACCCTTCCAAACCAAAAGGACTCCACAAATCCCTCAGCATCCCACAAGCATCTCCATGCCTGCCATTGAAAACCGCATTGCTGATAGCATCCGCCATATTGGGAGGCACGAACAGGCGATCGACTTCGCCTTGAGGACTGTCTGTCAACCTCGCTCGAACATAGCGTTTGTAGGTCTGTGTTGACCATACGCTCAAGGCAACCTCATCCACTTGGTGTCCCCGGGTTGTGCTATTGAGAGCGGTGTCCAGCTCAGTCATAGGCCAAATAATAGCCCAGCTGAGGAGCCTAGCATGTATGCGCTGCCAAGGAGGGAGCTGTGCCCCGTTGCCATTGCGATATTCAGTTGCGTGCCAGGGTCCTTGGGGGGTGACTGCCATTTCACGGTGCTCGTCAGGAAGCGCAGGTAGTGGAGGAGAGGAGGATCGGTCTGGATCTCCGTCCACATCACCATCCTCGTGATCCTGATATACCTCGCCGTTTGTATCTGGGATCGTAGGCAACCCCGAAGGTGCCGGTCGGTGATCATTAGTATGGGAATAGGCATCGCGCTCGTCATCAGGGGCAACTTCCCATGTCCTATGGGAAAGTCCTGACTGGCTGGGTTTCTGCCTCAGTTTGTACAGCTCTTCCTCGAGGTATTGTTGTCCGGGCGAGTCATCCCGCCCATCTGAAAAGAAACTGCGAGCAGGCGATCGAGTTTCTCCATCTGTATATGGATGCGCTGGGTCACGATTGAAAGTCTCAGTCACATCTGTGAATTCGCGCTCATGACCATCGCCGTCAACCCGGATTTCGGTCTCAGGAGGCTGGTACATGGAGTCTGCCATAGTACCCGTGGGTTGTGTTTGAATATTTACGGTCTGTGTCATGGGCGACCCTGTATAGTCTTCGCCTTCGTAAGCAAATCTTGAAGCGCCCGCGTTGAAGGAACGATCCGGCGATTTGAGCCCTTCGATCTTGGGCCCCAAACTTTCAATACGTTGTTGCATGAGCATGATCTCTCGCTTGATATCAGCTGCCCATTGTGGGGGTTCCTAGGACGCAAAAATAAGTTCCAAAATGTGAGACCCGGCTGGTAAATGAATTACATCTGCAGCATAATCAGATTTGAGATGAACACTGGGATCGTGATCATGATATGACTTCTTGTATTGTCGGATCGACTGATAGAATGTTAGGATGTCTTTGTCAGCAATAATCACAATCACACACCTCAGCATCATATTTCATGCCCAGCTTCTTTACTCTTTGCCGAATAGCCTTCCGCAGAGCCTTCCTCACCACTTCATGCTGGCCAGCGTCACCTTCCTGATGAAGTAGAACACAGAGCTCCATATCGTGGTAATGATTGGCAATATCAGGTTCGAGAGATGCGGCATAGTATGATGTACGAGGAGTTCGACCAGCCAGAGCGTCCCTAACAATTCTCGCCTCTTCTGGGTCCAATATCTCATTATCAGGTGATTGGGGGCGAGTTGGGGTTGGAGTCCTATCTGGATCTCTGCCTCCTGAGCGTTTAGAAGGCGATGCAGAGGGTGCCTTGGCAGTGGAGAGTTGCGACTGCGGCCTCCCGTTGCCATTTCGTTGAGAGTGCATAGCAGATCCAGCCTTGGAATTAGGAAGGGATTGCTCCCGTTCATCTTCCTCTGGAATTGCCATGGCACGTCCCCTTGCGGCCGCGTACATAAGGTCTTCTGTCGTCGGCGCGTGCCGATATGGTGAGAAAGGACGACTTTGATGGCCAACTCCTGAGAGGACAGACCCAAGGGGAGGGGATCGGCCTGCCATAAGAATCAGTTTGGGATCATAGAAATAGATCTCGCCACGCACTAGCACCATTATAAGGTGACTTTGGTGCTCTGGATTGTGAAGGGGAATCAGATGGGGATATCGAGGCTGCCTTGGATCTGGCACGTGATTTAAGCACTGGAGAAGTTGGACCTTCAAAGTTTGTCTCCCCGCCAACTCTACTTTCAGGTAGTGGAGGGTAAGCTGTAGTTGTCTTCGATAGTGGGGAAAATGGCCTCTGGTCATCGCCTTTGTTCGTAGCTCTGCTTTGTGTGCGAGAAGGAATCTTGGGAGACTGAAATGCTTCAACTAAAGAGCGAATGCAAGCTAATTGGTCAAACTTACTGCAACGTCGCGCTCAGACGGCGATCTGTGTGAAGCTTTTGAAGGGAATTGGGAGTATGGTACACGTGATGGGCTTTCAACACCAATATTGAAAGAACCGCCGCGGGGCGATGCAAGCTCTGAAGCCGGGAGTGGTACTCGGGATGGTTGGTTTGGATAGGCAGCTTGGCCCCCTTCGGTCAATGACATCTGCCCATTTTGGTAATTAACACCCGCTGGCTTGGTCATTAATTGTGCCCAGTTTGGCTAATAACGAAGGTTATGGCCTGCTTTTATACATTTGAGGCAAAGTGGAAGGGGCGTACATTCCATGAACTATGAGCGTATGGATTGCCTGACGCAGAAGGCTGATCGTCGGTTGGCAAAGGACCGAAATTGCCGAAGGAGGGGCCTGAATCATAACTTTCATACTTGGGGCCAGGGGGGTCATGAGGACCTGGCTCGCGCTGTTTACCACGTCAGCCAAACGATAGAAGAATAAAACATGACAACACTAACGACAGGAAGGATTATATCTCCATTTTCCGACCTCAGTCCATCTTGAACGTTCGAGTCGGCGTCTTCGCCATCAACACTGCCTTCTTGATGGTATATTTGCCGGTTGGAGAAGGGAATGGGGGAACCGCTCAAACCAAGGAGCGCTTCCCCATTTTTACTTCTTGTTGTGGGCGAATACACAGCCTTTGGTGATCGCATGCCAGCTTCAGAGCCAGCCTTGCTTCTATATTCATCTGGATCGGCTATGGAGCGGGGCGGGGTGTTATCAGGCACGTAGCCCTCTCGTGTCATGCCCTCGAGATAAAGGAGAACTGCGAGTCGCGTTTGAGCTCTGTTCTGTGGCGTGAGTGAAAGAAGTTCAAACCTTTTTCGTTTGGTCCTGTGGATCCAATGTGTTGGCTTAATTGTGCATTGAACAAATCCATTTGAAGGAATCATACCTGGAGTGGTAGAGCGCATTATAAGAGGCTTCAAGACCTCATTCGACCCCGGTTCTGACATGTTTATATGATTTCTGGTCGAGGATTAAAGGTGGGTAGCGCAGAGACAAGAATGGAGAGAATTTCGGGGTGAGGGATTCGTTATTCAGAAACTTTAAAATGAAGATTGAATGGAAGGGTAAGGTGTGTAAATGAAAGCTGAGTTGTAAATGTTCTCGGGTTATAAGGATAACCTGTGAAGGAGATATCGCTGTGGAGAGTTGTTGAGTCTGGAGGATGATACAAACCAGTCACCATAATCGCCTTCCGCAATTTCAACCACGTCCAAATATAGCCAAACATCAGGGCCTGTTCTTTGGCAATTGGTGCCCTGATGATTCATGAGCGATTTTTCATCACCAGTCATTAAATTGGATTTTTCCAAAGCCTCGATCTCCGCGGACTCTCCGTGTATAATAATCATGAACTAGCCAAACAAAGTCCTCCATTGTATGGAACTGTGTTGTTTAGCCACATACGATCGTGCTTCTACAAATAGTAAATAATATGCCATACAAAGCCGCCACTGATCGATCCTCGAGAAACAAAACAAGTCGACAACTTCTCGGAAGCAAACTCGTCCACATGCTAGCACGCACAGCGTACAACCAACGACTCGTATTTTCAGGCGTTGATCTTTTAGAATTATAGCAATCGGAAAAGGAGAAGACCGGCAACAACCATGGTCATCAACCTGTGCGTGGACAGAACGGAACTTGAAGCGCCTACATATACAGTAATCAGTGCTAACTCTCAAGAAGGTCGTACGTTATTCACTGTTAATTGGTGGCGGGTTTCCAGGTGAAATCGCACTGGCAGACGTGGAGGCATTCAACCCTGTGGAAGGTTGTGACATGCCAGGGAGTGGAGTTCCGGAACTCCCCCCTCGACTTATATTAGCTGGAGTATCCGTTCCATTAAACCCAGATGGTTCGAGGACACCACCCTTGTCTGATGTATCAATCACAGTCAATCCCCGTGCGATAGTCATACAAGACGAAAAACAAACTGATGAATGATGCGAGGCCAGACAGCTGTGCAAACCCAACCGAGGGAGGATGAGCTCGGAACACAGTGTAAACATTTCTCTAGGTAGGAATGAGAATTGATGAACCTCAATACAATTTAAAAAAGCCATACCAGGAAAGCATTCCCCAAAACCCACTGTCCCGAGTTATGACTCATGTTACTAGAACCAATGTCGAATATCGCGCCAACACACTGAGAAGAATTCCCCGGCAACCCCCCAAAAATCATGTCCCTTGGATCGATTGCCCAAGCTTTACCACCAAACGATATCGTGACATTGACTCTCTTTGCACAAGCTTCATCGGGAAGAATAAGACAAAGGCACATTTATATCAGATGGAGGACGCACGGAAGGAATAGAAACCTGGCATGTCCGGCACCTGTTTCGATCCATTAACGAGTGCATAGATTTTTCTGACATCGCTTGTAGGGCCGCCAATGAGACTGACGCCTGTGTCAAGCGAGGCCAGGGATGTACTACTGTTCAATGCGATATGGCGACCCTGCACAGTTATATCTAAAGTAACACCAAGTGAGTAGTCCGGCTAACTAACAAATTATCACTTCAACCGACGCACTCTTCAAACCGAGATTCCAAAGGACAGGTGATTTATTGGCGAGATCCAAAAATTCCGGAGTGCCATCGAATAATGACGTATTGCGACCGCCTAGGGTGAAAAAGCCACCAAAAATCTGCGTACTGTTGCCACCTGGTAAGTCTGTTTGCCGAGTCATACAGAAAGACATCTCGGGGGCAATTCCCTGAGTATCTGACACGATGGACTGCGAGGTCAGTCTCCCAGAACGGAGAAAGCTGGGTGGCGTCAACGGTCCCCAAAGCAAGCCCCATGAAGCCTGCAGCAGAGCTGGTAAGAAGCGACCCCGACATTTCGTTCACAGCAACTAATCGAAAGGCTGAGAAAGGAGTAAAAATAGCCAAAGTTGGGAATCATACGGAAACTCTGATTTTGAAGGGTAAACTGTCCGAAAGAGATTGTATCTCGTAGCGTGGTACCGGAGACGGTTCCTGTGGTGTATACAATATTCGCCAGGGAAGCATTTGTTTCTTGTGTGGCAGAGGTTGATTGCGTCACTTGATATAAGGACGCTGACGTCTTGCAACTCGAACAGTTCGCGCTAGCAACCCAGAGGCTGGATGATCCAGTATCGAGTATCACATTGAAGAGCTGGGGTCTAAATCCCAGATCAGATTAATAAGGGCCTTCACTATGAACAACTCACGGAGTACCAATAGAAATCGTACCGAGGTACGCCATATCTTGCTTCGCGTGCGTCATTTGAGATTGAAAAAGTAAGAATAGCAGCGAACTGTCGGGTACCTGATTAATCATAGCAATATCATCACCACTACTAGTGGCCCTCGTATGGAGCAATGAGGAGGTATCGCGGATCTTGTATTTTGCAAGTAAATGATTCGCCGCTGCTACATAGTCTGCCCTCCTCTCAAGCGTGGGGGTACCGAGGCCCAATGGCACGCCGACTGGGCCATTGGCATCCACTCGAGCGAGCACAGTGAGGGACACGGCCAGGGTAAGGGCAACACTCAGCTTCCACATTGGTGCCAGTGGTGGCTTCGCGGGGTGCAAGTTCTGGCGAAGGTTTCCTTTTATAATTAGGGCCCAAGGTCGGAAGAAGCTTTCCTGTAATGGTGTAGCACTGTCAGAGGCCCTGCTTGCGCCAGAACCAGTTTTCACTCGATGTTCATCAGGGGAGCAGTATGGAGCCCATACAGATTCTGTGGAAAATTTCCACGAACTGCAAATATCGCTCCACCCAGATAACATGTGCCCCAGGTTAATCATAGCACATCCACGCCGCTCACACATCACTTCTTCAATGCTATGTTAGACGTGGTGCCTGCACGCTATTTCCGGCGTACACCCGACTTGAGAATAATGTAGTGATCTGTACAGGTCCGCCCACGCGTCATTTTTTCACGGAGAGCTGGGGCTTATGGATGGTAGCGCCCTTGGTCTCGACGAAGTCAACCACACGGGGGTTATAAGATGATCAGAGTCAAATCTCACACTATGTCCACACTATGTCCAAGTGAGCACTGCAAAAGCTCAATGATGCGAGACCACAACGAGCCGCAACTGTATACCGCCGCCGAGAGGTACGCTGCACGCAGCAGTATCGCCGTCCGATGGTCCTGCGCAAGCACCGGTGCTGAAAAGATCCGCGAATCACGATGTGCTTCCATGAGGAACGGCAGGAATCCGATATGGTGGCGAGGGAACAAAGAAGGCATCATCGTGTGAGCGAGAACCGATCTGATATGGGCCAGGGAAGTATCTTTACGGTTGGCAGATATGCGCGAAAGATCATTGCACACTTAGTGAGCTGCTTGGTTCCTGCCACTCGGCTGATGACATGCCAGTAGTTGGTTTGTTTGCAGGGGCAGTACTTGCAGTGTCTGGCTTGCTGTTTCATGGCCTATCCGCTAACATCAAACTTATCCGTGCCTTTGCACAAGCAACATGTTCTGACCCGGAGTGCTCTTACTTGTTTGAGGGGGCAGGCTGAGTTGTGGCGGGGTTGGCTATCAGGAGGAATTGATAGAATCATGAATCGGATGGAGGATGCATCAGATCGGTCAAGTCATCTCAGAACCTGTGGTCTGGGTCCATCAGCCATCCTCAATATGACACCCTCACACTATAGATTGCAAAAAATCTACACCACCAACCCACAAAGGAATAAGTACAGGTATATATACGTATAAGAACAAGCTTCCTGATAGTTAACGAGTGACGAAACCTGAAGGAAAGCGGAATTTACGGAAACCATGAAAAATGGACTACTTGCGATACAGATTTGGAAAAAAAAGTGTGGTTTACAGGTTGTCCCGAGACGAATTGCATGAATGTGCCTGCCATAAAGCGGAGCGTTTTGCCTCACCTGGTGAGCGGTAAGCTCCTGAGGTTGAAGCACAACGAGGTGAGGGCGGGTTATTTTGGCATAGGGGGAACACCATCTCGCTGAAAATCGAGGGGGTAATCCGTGAGAGCTGTCGTTATGGCTAACGTGTCTAGACTCGCTCTCTGCTGTAGCGATTTGGTGTTTGAGTTGAAGGATGATGGAGGAGCACCGCTGGTATCGCCACTTGATCCTTGATCAATGTGGAAGGGAAACGATCCTAGTCCCGATGACATAGCAGAAGACTGAGAGACTGCAGACATTCCAAGGGCACGTCTTTGCGTTGACATTGGTTTCATCTTGTAACTGTTGGTATGACCAAGGGCCTTTGAAGATTTCGATGATCCATCCCGCGGACGCGTAGTATGAGAAGAGGATGCATCATCCGAGTCAGTTAATGGTGAAGAGAATGTTGTTTGACTTCCGGGTGAGCTTGGGGATGAGAGAGCTGTTCTCTGTGGAATTGGGTATGGGGGTGCAAAAGGAAAGGATTCTAAGAGCGAGTCTGCTCGTGTGGAGGCAATTGATTGACGTGCGGAAGGTGCTTGCTCATGCAATGAAGAGTTCAGAGATTGTTTTTCGATCGGGTACCCATGGCGAACAGATGTTGTTTGACTGCTATCATCGTGTTGCAAGTAAGAACTTCCGATATCCACCGAATCACTTTGGGAATGCGAATACGAGGGAGGATCATCGAAACCAGGTAGATCCTCGTCGCCGTGGTACGCGCTGAATCGCCGACTGCTTCCCCTGGGAGTTGATGCATTAGAAAGGTTGAAGACTCCACGTCTACCGATGCTGTCGGCGCGGAAAGGATCGAAAACCTCAAATGTTTCGTCCACTTCTGCTAGCTGCTCCGAGAAGGATGGAGTGTTTGCTAACGGAGAGCGAATGGATGGTCGTGAGATGAGGGAAGACGTGGTTGATCTACTATACTTGACAGATCTCGATGAAACCGACCCCGGGGCATTGATTACTTCCGCTTTCACCATTCCAACTACTTGGCCCTTCGTCGGTTTGATGATCATAGGGGCTTCAGCAAAATAGCTTGCGTTCGTTATTCCTGATATCCCTGATATTGCCGAAGCAGCGTAGGACTTTCTTGTTTGGAGACGGGAAGATTGTGCGCCTTCATGAAGCGGGTACATATCAGCACGGGGAGGTCTTGTCGGGAATGATGTTGTCGGGAATGGTGTCGTTGGCGTGGAAGGCGTGAGTGGATCTGATTGTGATAAAAGCGGATGGCTCGGGTCGTGAAAGGAAGAAGCAAAAGGGCTGCCTTCAGTATTTCCAGACAATGTAGATTGGAGAGAAGTTTGGGAAGAAGTCACATCTTCAAATGGATTGGTTCCTGTGCGAGTTGAGCGACCCATTGACGAAGTTACAGACGCTGGGTAATTTTGCTGGGCTCGATTAGCACTTGTAGAAGTCGAAAGGATGGAATGGCGTTGACCAGACTCGTCTTCCCCGACAGAAGAGATTGATTTTTCGATAGGATCTGGTCGGCTGAGGACGGTGGACGCCGGCGCTGGCACATCTTTCTTGTCTTCCTGCCCTGCCTCGAGTCTTTTTCGACGGTACCAGAGAAAAAGCGATGTCATAGCGGCAAGCAAAATGAGGGCCCCCACGATCCCACCAGCCAACACTCCTTTGCTAACTGCACCGCCGTTGGGAGCACCGCCGGGACGAGTGATACAAACATTTTGAGCACAAGTGGTGTTATCGCTATCGCAAAGTGAGGGTTGGCATGAGTGACCTTTACCTAGTGCAACTGTAAGGTCCTCACCGGTTAATTCTGGCACAATCCTGATTTGGTGCACAATTACAAGGCTGGGGCGCTGGACAGTTCACCGCAGACTGTCGAGGGAGGAGGGCATTTATATGCATTAAGAAGAAATATTTCAAAGAATGTGTGGTAGAGTTGGACAATAAGAGTCACCTCCAATTGGGAAATATCGTCGTCGCTGGCACAACGACTCCAACAACTTCAAGTGCTGGTGGTTCGAAGGAAAGAGATGGGGCCACCGTTTTAACCGTGGGGGAAATATGTTGCACGGAACTTTGGTGCCGAAAGGCAGCGCTCGAGCCAGGTTTGGTTTGCTTGCATTTGGCAACTTGCACAACAGCGCTCAAAACAGGGAACAATTTGATTATCAAAAATACCAAGTATAGCCCGAGCAACGCATTCACATCAATGAAACCTAAGTTCATCTAAATAAATATCGTGATATTGTAGAGTTCATGTGATGGGTGCCGTAAAAATCATAAAAGGTGGTACACCAAAGCACAGAAAGTGGATGCAATCGCCATCGCATGCGAAAGTCGTCCGACAACCGGAGAAACACTGCCTGAAACGCTGATCAATCAATGTACATAAAGAGCAAAGCTCGCATACCGTTCTTGGGCGGACTCCCTTTGTCTGGTGTTATGGTGAGCATGTGGAAGGAGAGGTCGTTTATGACAACTTACTTATCCAGACAGCCAGGCTGGACAACTTCGCCATACCAACGGAGGGTGGATCAGCCCGGAAAACAGTGTAAACATTTCTCTTCATAATACCCTCGCGTGAGTCGAGAAACAAGGAAAAGCTTCAGTCACTTACGAGGAACACGTCGCCCACAATCCAGTTCGGCCCTCCGTGATCAAAGAAAGAACCAATACATCGGTTTGGCTCGCCAGGCGAGGGCCCAAAATTTATATCCCTTGGATCGACAGACCAAGCCTGACCTCCAAATGCCAGTGTGACATTGACACTGTAGCTACAGGCTATAATAGCACACGAATAAGCCAGGGCTTAACCCAAAATCGAGATGTGCCTACGGTAGGAGTAGTAACCTGGCATATTGGCCACAGGTTTCGAGCCCTCAACTAGGCTCCATATTGCTCTGATATCTTCTGTCGGCCCACCCACTAAGCTGGTACCAGTATCCAGGGTGGCTACTGAGGCGCTGCCGTTTATTCGTACTGCTTGCCCTTGGATGGTGACACCTATGGATATCTGCATGAGCGGATCGGTAGTATGTACACGACTTAAACCTTATCAGACCTGTCAAGTTGACATTCCACAGGGTTGGGGGGCTTCCTATGACCGGCGCGAACTGCAGGGTCTGGTGGTCGAATAGAGTGTCGTTCCTGCCACCAAGAGTGAAGAAACCTCCAAAGACACCATCGTCCTCAGAAGGCAGATCAACCGTCCGAGTCATGCATATGGACATTTCGGGGGAGATACCCTGCGTATCGGACACGATAGTTTGTTGCCAAAAGGTGCTTGACTGTGTCACAGAGAGGGTTTTGAAACCGAGGCCCATGATCCCACCCGCCGAAGGTGTGACAGGTGAGCCCGTTAGCTTGTTGACAGCCACTGTAGGAACAATGAACTTCGAGTTCGTAAGATGGAAAATCAAGCCATACTCACAGAAGGTTTGTTTGTCGACGGTATACGCTCCAAATGTTACAGTGTCTTGAACTGGCAAACCGGACACTACGCCATCGGCGTAATAGATGCTCTTGCCTGTGGTCGGTAGTTGAAGAAGTGATGAGGATTTTGAGACTTCATAGAGGGGTGCGGTTAGGTTACACGTGGAGCATTCTGTAGTTGCAAGCCAAAGATCAGAAGAACCGGTATCCAAGACCACGTCAACGGCTTGGGGCCTACGATTTTTCTTAAATAGTAATCATTTTCAATTGGCCTGAGACTTACGGTGTGCCAACCGATATGCCTCCCATGTAACCTATATCTTGCTGTTGTGATTCCGAACTAATCAGTGCTTTCCCAAGGAACCAAGTGATTGGGGTGTACCTGGTTTACAAGGGACACATCTTGAACATCTCGCTCTTGAATCCAGGATGTGGCCGTTGGGTAATTCCTCCTATGCCGTTTCACCAGAGCACGAGAGGCTGATACGTAATATGACAGATCCTTGGCAATTGGACTCCTGCGTTTCATGGTTATGTGGACTGGGTTTAGCGCAGACGCTGAGCAGAGAAGGCATAGGAGGAAGAGAGTTTTGAGTATCATCGTTGTCCACGTTTAAGCCGCCGATGCGATGCCCCGCTGAGTAACGCAGCCTTTGGCTACCCTGCCGCAGTCAAGTACTATCCGACGGAACAGACCAAAACGCATTGTTTGCAGTGGATAAGCTAGTACCGCTTCAAACGGTGTGCAGGTCCACTCTGGAGCTATTAATGGTGATGAATGAAGACAAACTATTCTGTATATGTGCGAATAGTTTGGTTGGTGGATGGGTTGGCACTCCCAAAGTGAGTCACGTGACTTCCAAGGGAAACAGAACAGAAATGCGACTTTGGGACAAGAGCGCGCGGTGAAAGGGAAGTCAAGAACCCGAGAGTTTGGGTAGCCAAATGGGAGCAGACCAAATCGGAGGCCAGGTGTACCAAATACTGAAGGGAGGTGGGAGAATGAAAAATAGAAACCAGAGAGATTTTTCGACAACTTGCTAGGGAAAGTTGTCGAACGAGAGCAGGTGAGGAATATCTATTTGCCATTACGTGGCCATCGAGAACGGTTTCTTCGCGTTGCCCGCATGATGTGTGTAGATGTGTTGCCCGCCCGGGATCGATATATCAGGGAGATCTGCCAGTGAGTCATCAATACCTCGACGACCTGACTGATCAGTTGGGCTCGATAGGCCTGGTACTTATGGATCGAGTAATCTGAAATGATCATCTATTGAATCATTACACCACCGAATGGTAGATCAAACACCCAGCCATCGGGATTCCCGCCCAAGAACAATACTTACTGTAAGTAGCCGAAACCACGGGCGATGAAAACGAGAAACTCACCCTAGAAATTTGCAAGGCATGCCTTATCGGCCTGAGAGCCTCAACTCTTTTACTATGACCCGTGTCATGGGGGCCAAACCAAGTGGCTAGCTGGACATGAGGACATGACCGCAAAACTTCCTAGTTCCGATACCAACTCCCTACACGGAATGCGCCTCTTGATGGGGAGGATTGAGTTGTCATGTATTGCCAGGCGGAAGGCACATCCACACCCGCTTTCTCGTCCTTGACTACCTATCTAGAAAAATATCGCAAGCGCCAGCCCCGTAATTATTACAACCAAGAAAACGGATACCCGATGAAGGCAGGTCGAATCCCGGATGCTCAAGTATGCGTCATTATTAAAGTA